>WEIT01009050.1:0-27530 GCA_013389985.1 Dryoscopus gambensis
ATTTGATAGAGGCACCTGCTTCAAACACGGGGACAGAATGAAATTACTATCAGGATAGAACTGGCAACAGCCAAAATAGATAATGTAACAGGAATTTAAAGGGAAAATGAAACCCAAGTGAGATTTCCTAAAATGTAGTTCCTATATACATTTTTTTGTAAAATTACTAGTCTTGCCCAGCATGGTATCATTGCAATATACTTCAGTATGGAACTACTTAGGAGTAGTTGTCTACAGTAGTAGTTCTCTGTGGTCTATTTCCCATCAAAGAAATAAATTTCTTAAATACAAAAGTTTTAGCTTTTTTTGTTTCCTCTTGCTTCTAGCAACGGGTGATGACATGCTTCCGAGCATGGGAAGACTGGGCAATCTATCCAGAACCATTTCTGATCAAACTACAGAATATTTTCTTGGGACTTGTAAATATCATGGAAGATAAAGAAACGGAGGTAAGTGACCTCAAGAGTGATGCTAGCAGATGGCAGGGAAAAAATGTGTTACTATAAAATAGGGCTGGCAAGGATTATTTTGCTATGTCTTTTAGGGTGAGTAAACCATTCTTTCTTCCAAGTCCTTGCTCCTAAATAGAGGTGTAACATATTTTCAAAAGCAAGTACTGTTGAATCTGTTTATGCGTTTCTTGCTTGTAGATAAGGCGCTGTGGTGGAGTTACATTGTGAAAGTGTTTCAGAGCAAAGACTAGTGCAGAATGACAGGGTATTTCCTTTGTGTTGGAAATACTCTGTAATATCTGTCTCTGGATTCTGAGTGGTTTCAGGCATTGTAACTGTGTGCAAAGTTGCCTCTCAGAGCAGTGGGAGGGAGGCCTGCAGTAGAGTTGGAAGGGCAGCTGATTCCACTGAATGGAAGAGCAGGGTGAACACACATATATAGACGGTACCTGTACCTAACAAGTTAGAATACACAGCTGTATTTATAATTTGTGTGTTCCTTAAATTGGTGTTCCTGCTAAATAGTCCATTTTTGTTAGTTGTTCATTTTACTGGTCCTGGGGAAAGTTTTATATCAAGTAAGTATGACTTATCTGAATCTAACTGGCTGATTTTGAGCTAAACATCAACTTTATAGCTCTTCTTTTGAGTATAGGTATTGGAAAGCTTCCACTACATTGTGGACAAATTCCAAGTTCTTGCCTATAATTTTTTATAGGAAGATATTGTTATTTCCTCTACAGTAAACAACTATACTTGTTAGCAAAAATTGTTGAAGTAGGTATTACTGAGGTTTTGATATTAATAACAGTGCTTCTTTAAAAAGAAATTATTTGATAATTGGAGAAGTAAAGAAAAGCAATGTAGATTTGTACTTGAAATAATTACATATTATTTGCTTTCAGGAAGTACCGGATGATCTTGATGGTGCTCCCATTGAGGAAGAGCTCGATGGTGCTCCCCTAGAAGATGTGGATGGAATTCCTATTGATGCTGCTCCTATTGATGATCTGGATGGAGTCCCAATTAAATCGCTGGATGATGATCTTGATGGAGTTCCTTGTATGAAATGTTTCAACTTTCAAATTGAGTCTTCAATCTTTGATCTTTTTTTCCTGTGTAGTGTTTAGAAATACAGCCTAGAATTGATCTGGCATGTAGCTTTGTAAAATGTTGAGTTGATTAGTTTCAATTTGCTCTACTGCTTTTAGATAGTAATTGGTTCAGGAACACAGTGGGTGTCTTCTGATGTTACACACATCGGGATCTAAACCCTGGTTTCTTTTCTTTGCAAATATTAAGATTGTATCATCTGTTTCATTATTTAATTCTGATTGTTATCTTAGTACTTTACAGTTTCAGCTTCTGAAGAGCTTTGTAAGTTATTTTTCTGTGTCTCTTTCTCCACCAGTGGATACAACTGAAGACTCAAAAAAGAATGAGCCCATATTTAAAGTTGCCCCTTCGAAGTGGGAAGCAGTGGATGAATCGGAACTGGAAGCTCAAGGTTAGTTTTGGAAGTATCTTTTCTGAAGTAAACTGGAGGCATAATGTCACTTATGCAGTGATTATTTTCAGCTGTTCTGTGCTGAAATGCTAGTGGGATTCATGTTGTAACATAATGGGATTTTCTGTTGTAACTTGTTCACTGAATTTTTAACCAAAAAGGAAAATAATGTATTCTATTATGGTTATTCTACTTCAATAACCTATCAATCTATAAAAGTAATTTCCAGTTAATTAAGAATAAATACTGGGAAAAAAAAAGAAAAACCACCTGGGTTTGTAGTTGGCAGTCTTTTAAAATCTTGGTTTGAAAGATAGTATTTCATAAACTGGCAAATGCTTGCTTGCTTTTGAAGGATTTACTGAAATGTGATATGCAATGTGAGTGAATAGCTCTGTGAATAATAAGTATTCTGATAATGGTCTGGTTTGAATATTTCTGTGAAATAAAAAGTCTGTATTAGGTGCTAGATGCTGGTAAATTTTACGACATTGTAATTCTTATTCTATCTTATATACTATATATCTTACTAAAATTATATTACAAATACTAATTTTCAGATTAATTGGTAGCTGTTTTTGTCGTTAAAATTATCCTACTGTCTCTTCTAGCTGTTACTACTTCTAAGTGGGAGCTTTTTGACCAACATGAAGAATCTGAGGAGGAAGAAATTCAAAAGTAAATACTTCTCCATTCTAATGAAAACATACTTATTTTATGTATCTAAGGTTGAGTGTCTTTGGAACTCCTCATAAGATAGCTATGTATTACATGAGTAGAACAAAAATGAAATTCTGAAAGTAGGAAAATAAAATGGAGAAAACTCAGGATTTTAGTGCAGCATACTTTAAGTCTCCATGATTTTTTTCTGACATGACAAACTACACCTTTTGGTAGAGTTGTTATGCTGATTTGAGAATTTAGCATCAAGTAGTAAGAACTAAGGTAGTAGTATAGAAATCTTGCTGCCAGGTGTATATGAATGTATCTAAACCTCTGCCTTTTGCTTCTGAGACCAGCGCAGGGAGTCGTGTTCAGAGGTGTTTTGTTGGATGCTGGTAGGCTCCATGCCAACAGAAGTTGGTTTTGAGTTGTCTTTTACTTTGCTCATCAGGCGCCTGGGAGTGTCTGTTAGTTAATGCTGTAAATACTTCCTGAATTGCATGGAGTCCTGCAGCACTCTAGTGGCCATCCTGGGAATGTAATTTTGGGTATCTGCCATCTCTCAGGTTTATCTCCCAAAAGCAAAAGTAGTTAATTTTGTTCTTCTATTAAACTTAATATACCTGAAAAGCACCATTACAGCCGTTTGAGATTCTCCTGAGGGAATGGGTTTGTTCAGTTGCTGTAGATTTGTATTTGATGACTGTAAATTTCATGAATTCTTCTGCACTCTGTTTCTATGAGAAGTATAAATTGTGTGAGTAATAAAAACTAACAATTTAATTAAATGAGAAAGATCTGTGTCTCCCAGGTGGAGACTAATTTGTAGCCGCAGACTTTTACATAATCTAATATATTTCAAAACTAGTAACTAATCATAGAAACTGAGTAGAAGTAGTACATTTCATATATACTTAAGATATCTGTTACATCTTAGTTAATTCTGTATGTTTTCTGTAAAGTCAAGAAGAAGAAAGTGAAGATGAAGAAGACACTCAGAGTTCTAAGTCAGAAGAACAACACATGTATTCCAATCCTATTAAAGAGGAAATGCCTGAATCCAAGTCATCAGTCAAATATTCAGAAATGAGTGAGGAAAAGCGTGCCAAACTCCGAGAGATAGAGGTGAGCATGGGGTATTTCGTGCCACCCTTCTGTACCTTTCCAATTGTCACCCCACCCTGAGTTCTCTACATACAATAGGGAGTTATTTTTACTGAAATGATTACAGTCCTGTTATATAGTGGGGTCTTGTTTTAGTCTGGTGTATTTTTATAAAGGTGTATTTGTTCACACCCTTACCTTGCCTGGTTTTGACTTTTAAAATAATGCAGGAAATAAAGAAAAACAGAGTCAGGAGCTATTGCATGTTGAGAATGACTGTTCCTTTTCAGAACCACTGGTAGCTTTAGATCACTTGGGTCCTCTTACACTTTCCTCCCCTTGGCAAATGGGATTAGCTTTTGGATGTGGCTTTAGACCTCTACCTTTCTTATTTTCTCGGTTTCCTTGCCTTGAAGTGTCTGTATTTTATTGCATGTAACAATGTTTCTTTTCACTTGTCTCAGCCATGAAACAAACAAGGAGATACAACTAACGCAGGTAGCTGGAATGGAGGTGTTTTAATTGAAGCCCTGCATACAGTTCATGGGGCTCACTGGTTGTTCTTGCCTTTGTCCAAGCACAGGTGTTAGTGTAGCTGGTAAGCTTGATCAGCACAGGTTGTTCTGTCTTTGTTCTGTCTTCTGAGCTTGTGCTTGACTGAGAAGGTAACTAGACCTGGAATTTAGCACGAGCTTTGTCTAGCAGTGAAGCCTTTCTGACACACACTGCCATGCAAAATCAGGTTTAAAATTGTAAATGACTTTCTGGCTTGTATTCAGTATTCAAACCTGAGGGACATTGAATACCAGAATTCTTGTGCCTTCTGTTGAGTGCATTAAAATGATATGAAGAAGCTGCTTATTGCAGTTGTAGCATCTCCAAATGACAGAGATGCTGAATAATTCCTGAGTAATTACCTGAGTAATGTTTTGAAGATGCAATTGTGGCTGCCTACCTGTTTATGCTATAATGTGCTAGTTAGCTTAAAATCAGACATTAGTAAAGCCCTGTAATATTCTTCTAAGATGTTCAGCCAGTAATTGAAAATGTCCCAAATGTATTTTCTCTCAAATATGCCTCCCTTTAATTATTCAGATTTTATTGAAATTAATAGATTCTCACTAAGGACTTAGAAACCTCTTGCTTTGCACAGGAGTTGGAGTTCATGATATATAGCCATATTAAGTGAGTAAATTCTGAATGTGAGAAGCTGGATGGGATTTATGTCTGACCTGACTCATGGTGGCAGTATTTTTTTAGAAAATACATGATGATAGACTAATGAAAGTACAAGTGAAACTAATTTCCATGTTGCTGTAATATTGATTGTAGCCTTACGGAAAGAGCTCCTTTCAGATTGAGTATCTGTTTTACAGACTTTATCTTGGCAGTTGTGGAGGTAGATTTGGCAGTGATTTGCTTTAACCATTGTCACTTTTACACTGCACAAGTGTTCTAAGTTCTTTCATCAATGTACTCTGTCAGTAAAAGTTTTAGGTGGCAAATTTCTGAGTTTTTCAAGTACATGTTTGCATTTTACTCTTTTTGTAAGTGAATTACCATCTTGGTTTCAGACTTTTGGAATTGCCAGAAGAGAACAATTTTTTTCCTTTTTGAGAACATTTCAAACACTATGTAGGAGTACTTAAAATTTTCCTCAAGTTTGTAATTGACAGGACAGTACTCCCTGTACTACTTCAAAGCATTCACACTCTTGGTTTCTTCTTAGTGTGTACCAAATCCCTGCCAAAACCCACATCCATTATTCAATTTGAGGGAAGGGGCTGAGCAAAAAAAACAACCAATTACCAGCTTTAAGAATTATGCCATCTAATATGCACTGTAAAAAAATGTTGTGTAAAATATTTGGCAAAAAAATTGGTGGTCTGATTCTCTAGCTACACAGTCTACACAGTGACTGCCAGGGAAGCCGAGAAACATTTTTTCATGGATTTTTTGGAAATTCATAATAAAGCAACAATTCTTTCTCTTGGCACAGTTAGTAAATTAAGCTTGTTAGCTGGAAGGAGAAAGTGAAGTAAGAAACAAACTTTGGCCTCAGCCATCAGACTGCTGCCATCAGAGTAGGCAAGTTAGTAACCTTTTGTTTGCCTTCTCTCACACCCCTGTTAATCCTTTTGAAGTGTGCATTCTTTCCAGAACTTAGTGGGAACAGAGGCTTTCCTATAACACTGAAGAACAGTGATTTCTTAACTGTTTAAGCGTGGAGAGATTGGCGCTTTGCTTTGTATTATAACTCAAATTTCAGAATGGTCATTATGGTGCTGTGTGTCTTTCATCACCCTGGGACATCTAAAAGAAAGGTGTATTCTTCTTTGTGAAGAGATCTTAGTGCTATGAAGTGGTAGAAAAAGGGAAAATTTATTATTTAAATTGTTCATTAAGCATGTTCCCTTAGAGTGTACAAAAACTCACAGACAAAATGAAGCAGCATAGTCCGCTTTGGACCTTTCTCTAAGGTATCTTACTTCTGTCTCCACCTTGCTGCACAAGTTTTGATAATCCTAGTCCAAACAAAAAAGCACAGTACAGGATTCATCTGCAGCAGGAGACAGGCTGTTCATAAATCCAGACATATCAGTGCTTCCAAAAGGGTTAAACAGGATTTTAGTCCTTCTTAGTATCTGGCTTTACTCACTTGTGTGTTGGCCACCTGAGACCTGAAAGCAGTGTTTGACTGAGGTAGGAGAGCAGCGGTGGGGAGGGTTCCTGCTGAGCCTTTCTGCTCGTACCCCCAGCTGCAGGAGGGGCAGGGTTACACCATCCTGTGTCTGTGCTCTGTCAGTACCTCCCTGTCCCCTACACAGATACCCACACCAAACACCCCCTGCCCCCTCATTGTATTGGAAGTCCAATTTATTTTTCTATCAAGAGCCAAAGAGATTTTCCTGGATGTCACAAAGGAAAGGTGGTTACCTTTGTCAAGAAGTTCCATACAGTTTCCATTATTTTGTTCTCTGGATTATGGTGCTTAGTGTGCAGAATACTCAACTTTTGAGTATTTGTTTGTCAGGTCACAGGAGCTGTCTGAAATAACCTCTAGAACAATTTATTACCCTTTGGTTTTTGCAGTCTCTGGAGGTTTTTGTAGCTGGCTCATTTGACGCTACTGCAAAATGGCATAAAGATACCCTATTAAATATCCTACTCGTTGCTTAGTAATAACAACAGATGGGACAAATTGGCTTTTGCTTAACCAATACTTCCGTTATTTATAGCAGTTGTTTCTTTGAAGATGATGACTACTCAGAAGATTCTGGTCTGTTTTAAATCTTTGACTCTATTTCTGTTTTACACAAAGCCAAAATCAAGGAATTGCCTAGCTCCAAGACACTTGGCAACCTGTGAGTGTGATGGAGCATGCCACAGGGCTCCATGGCAGAAAAGCTATCTCACATGTGTACATCAGTATATCTGTCATGCGTTGTTGATAATACTGTAGCTGCAGAAATTCCACTACTCATAAACTTGCTGGAAAAATCAAGCTTTCAAAGAAGTATTTTGCTCTGCTTCTGGCAAAATCTAGGACTTGTGACAGTCATGGTTCGTGCCAGACTGTTCTGAAAAAAACTGAAACACTTTGGTCTGTTTGGATGTCTGTCCTGTCTGTCTCTAATCAGTGTACACTGGAGTGCTTACATTACTTACCAAGCAGAAATTCTTATCTTTCATCAAGTGTCTGGTGATGAGCTTCCTAGTTCATCCTAATATGTAGCATGCAGCTAATTTATCTCAAATTAGTTATGTTTGAATATGGCCGCTGTAAGTTGAGAGGCTGTGTAACTGTGGAGTAACCTCTTGTGAAAAACCCTTTTTGCACTGGAGACCCTGTGCATGGACTCAGTATCGGCAGAAGGTTAGAAAACCAAGAACAGTTTTTGGAAGCAGATCAGTTTTCAGTAAGGGAGGCTACTGACAGCACGTCTCTTGGTATCTCAGTGAAAAAAGCAGAGCTTCGGTTTGCAGCAGTCTGGTTTCCCTGGGCCATGGTAGCAAAATGTTACCTGTCCCTTTAGCTTGCTCGCTTCCTGGGTGGGCTGTAACCGAGGCCTCAGCTTCTAGCTAAGGGTGAACCCTTTAAACTTTCCTCAAATGAGTTCAAGGAGAGAGGCAGGAAGTCTCCAGATGAGAACCAATAGACAAGAGGTTTGCTGTGGAGTGTTTGTCTCGAGCTCGTGGGAAAGAGCTCGTCGCGTTAGTGAGAAATGTGATCCTGCACTGGAGCATTAAACAGGGATCGCTCACAGCAACTCCAGTGATATCTGACACTTCTGCATTGCAGTCTCTGAAGACTGGGAACTCTGCTCTGGGAGGCTGCTCAAAGGAATTAGTATTGCAAAGTTTTGGCACAGGGATTTGAAACATTTTCACCTTCCATGTTATGCATATTACTGACTTTGGGGATGGTCCAGATAAAAGTCAGTGTATTTATTCCTAGAGACAAACAGGCTTAACAGTTCTTACCTGCTGAACAGGAATAGTTAAAGAATAACCAATGCAATGAGGATATACTAGTTCATTCTCAATGCAGGTTTACAAAGTGAAATGCTTAGAAAATGCATCAACTAGATGCTTAAGCAGATTTAAGTCTAAGTATTAAGGATTTCTTTCTCCTGTGGGAGTATGTTGAACTGCGTGATAGGAATATGAGCATCCCGTACCCTGCACGGAAAGGACGTGAGAAGAGTATTCACTATGGCCGGTATACAGGAGCAGTGAAATGGTGAATGGAAGGCTCAGCCGAGCACTGCAGCTGGTGCAGGGGAAGAGTGGAAGGGGGACCCTGTGCTTGGAGTGCAGGAATGGATGGAAGAGGCTCATCTTTCTGTGGTGAGCTATTGATACCATCTCAGCACTTTGTAACACTTAGTCACCTTTTCCAGGGGGTGTACTCATTTCCTCTGCCCACAGCATCTCTTAAAAGGAGTCAGTTTACTTGGGTTCAAAGGGAGATGCAGAGATTGTGTGGAGGAGAGATCCATCTATGGCTGGTCTGTAAAAGACCACAGCTGTCTCAGGAAATCACATGATCCTACTATAGCTGGAGTCTGGGAGGTGTTGAGTGAGATGTTACCATAGGGTAGGCTTTTCCTATTTTCTGTCTTCTCGAGGCACCTGGTAATGACTGCCTTCAGCCCCCCACTCCACCCACAGTTTCTGGAGAAGCTACATGCAAATGATTCCTCTTGCCATTTTGAACCTGCTGCCAACAGTGGGTTGAATGCCATGCATGTCAGCCTGATTTAATAAGCCATTTAGCTTATTAAATCAGGTAAAGCCTGTTGTTTGAATTCCTACTTTATTTGCATCTCAGGTTACTTTGGGCTATAGACTTAGGCTTCCTTGCTTTCAAAATATGGTTAAACAGAGACTGTCACAGCTTTGTTGGCTAAAAATGTAAAGAAATAAAATCTGATGAGGATGGAGGGTTTTTGTGGGCTTTGTTGATTTGAGTTTTTGTTTGTTGGTTTTGTTTTTTTAAATTATCTGGGTTACTTAGTTGGGAAAACAAAGTCTTATGGGCATATTCATGCTATGACAGCCCAAGAGGCTTCTTGGATCAGCTAAGCCTCCTCTGTACTCCTCCTCTTTGGAACTGAAGATGTTGAGCAGCTGATGACCTTGGAGTTTATGTGATGGTAGGGAATGCTATCCTGATGGTACACAGTGACACTGAGTATATGGTTCCAAAAGGTATTTCTGCCTTTGGAACTCTGCACTTGAAGGGGGGAGAAGAAAAACGTGCCTTTATTGAAGGTGGTATGTGACAAATGATGATGACAGTTTTCCACTGGCTGAATTGTAAGAAAAAATGCTCAACTGCAGGTAGAGCAGACTCTGTAAGTAAGGGAGGGAAGGAGAACAGTTGACAGAAATTTACTGTGGTACGAGGGAACAGTGCTTTGTAAAAATTTTATTTCTTTTTCCCCCAAAACAAGTTGTTACCTTATATTTGGGACTAAAATGAAAAATGGTGTTGACATAAGCTCTGTAACTGAAGGGAAAGAGGATCCTGTTCAAAATAGTGTTATCCTTGCTTGGATTTTATGTTTCTTAACATACTCGTGATTAGTTTGTTTTTGTGATACCTTTCCTTTCTGTCAATAATTGGAAGGGCCGATTAGATCCAGTCTGCTGGATTTTTGAGAGGGAAGAAAAAGCCTTCAGAGTTTGATTTTGTGACTACTTCATATTAGGGAATTGAGGGTCTGGAGAGTAAGAATCCTTTCAGATAATCAAAAGGGACACAGTTGCAAAGTTTTGTCATTTGTGTATTTTCAGTGTGGAAGAATTAAATATTTTTAAAAAGAAAATAACTACATGTGTTTGCTGAAAATAAAACCTTGAGCACTGGAAAAATCTACTCGTATATAGGATGTTGGTATTAGAACAGGATGTGCAGGAGGATCAGTGCCTGAACATTTGGAAGAGGGCTGACAAATACAACCTGAATTATTACCAAGCTCTTTCCTCCTTCTCCAAAAAAGAGACACTTTCTCCTCCAAAACAAATTGAAAGATTGTTTGTATGAGGACATGTCACTAGGAATAAAGAATTGACAAATTATAAGAGATGTAAGTGAAGTTTCATGATGTGAATCAACTTGGAGAAGGTTTTAGTTCACCTAGACCAAAAAAAAAACAACAAAACCCAACCAAAAAAAAAAACCACATGGAGAAATTCTGACATTTGCTTAACTTTGTGACTGTTGGGGATACTGCAGCAAGTTTAGTGTTACATTTAGCAGCACATGGAAACTGAATTTGGTTGCTACGCTTGTTAGCACATGAAAAAGTATTATGTTAGTAAAAATCAGTTCTTTCAAATCAGCCACTCTGTGCAAACAACCCTGAAGAGGAGATGCATTGTTTTATGTCCTAATTAAGTCAGTCATTTGATTTTAACATTTAGGGTTAAATGGAAAAAAAGGCAGTTTCTGAAGGAAACTTTGAAGTAGACAAGAGAAATTGAAAGAATGTATTGACACCTGCAGTAGATGATTTTTTTGAAAGAAAAAAAACAGATAATGACCCAAGAAATACAAGGGTGCAGTGTACTCATGTTGGGAACAGAATTTAGTAGAATAACAGACAAAAATTCCCTCTATTTTTAGTTCGTACCATGTCTGTAAACAACTGCAGGTGCCTGCAGATGAGTGTGTGTGGTTTTGTTACTTTGATCCAGTTTAAATTAAGTCTAGTATCTCTGTGCACAAGCTTGTTTAGAAGGGATGAAGAATAAAGATTATAAATCATGGAAATTTCATTTTCAGCCACCTGCCTAACTGGATAATAATAAGCCAAATAATCTAATGGTCAGTATTATTTTCACAGCTTAAGGTGATGAAGTTTCAGGATGAGTTAGAGTCTGGGAAAAGACCCAAGAAACCAGGCCAGAGTTTTCAGGAACAGGTTGAACACTATAGAGACAAGCTGCTCCAGAGGGTAAGAACTGTTCTTTGTCTGCCTCTGATTCTGTGATAGGCTTTTATTGAGTTGATTGACTGTAAGGTGGCATTAAGCATAACAACACATGGTTCTTGCTAAAATACTACTGTAATGTCAAATTGCATGTTTAAGTCCAAGTACTTTCTGCAGAATACATACAGTCTCCTTTTTTAATCAAAATACTGTAGCGTTTTCCCCTTTGCAGCTGGGTATCATAGAGTGTATAGAAACCTTAGAGACCACTCCTGGGTCTGCTGCATGAAGCAAACTGTTCGGTGTGGGACAGGAAGGGGACAGCTCTCAATTGAAGATGTTCATCAGGCTTCTCATTTTGCTTTTAGTAATTGATCTGTTGTGCTAAAGGCTGCCCGAGGAAGGGAGAGAATAATTTTAAGCAGCATATCTATTTCTGATTCTCCAGTGTCTTAAGTTTCCTGAATAATTCCAGCTCATGCATTCACCCACATGTGACTAATTCTGTACCATGACCATTTTTAGTAGTCTTCTCTGGACTATGAAGTCAGAGCGATTTTAAAAGTTAACATCTTGTATGTGATATGATGTAATCTCCAACCTTTGAAACATAACGAAAAAACATAACCTCTTTGGACATTGTGTTTAGTGAGGGAGGGTAAGTGACAGTTGCTTTTCTGATCTGGTTTCACAGCCTGACATATCAATGACGAAATGAGGTACCGATGCAGTTCCTTGGAAGCTAAATACCAATAAGCAGTTTCCATGAGGGGGTTTTCTGTCACTTGTTATTTGCATTTTTTTGGTGCTCAATATCTGACTAATTCACAATACCTTGAAGAAAGAGACTTGTAAAAATTAGGTAAACTGATCCCTGAGGGAGATGTACACATTGGAGGTTGATGTTAACAGTTAAGACTGCAGTTAAGACTTTATAAGACTTTTGTAAGTCTTTTTTGTATCGTAAAACTTTCCACTTTCTTGGTGTTTTCTGTAAAAGAATTTGCTTGTACAGTAAGCACAGAATGCTTAGTGAGACAGTAGCTTAAAAAACCAGAAATTGGTAATAACAATCCTGATAAAGTTTTAGATGTCTTGTGTTGAATTAGTTCAACCAGCTCACGATATTTTGGATTTTTAATAATTGTCTCTTTCACTTTGAAGAAAGAAAGAAATATTTAATGATAATTATAACCATTCTTTAAAACAATAGTAACTCTGTTGTTAAGGGAATAACTTCATTTTTTGCTTTCATGCCATAAAAAAGTTAGTTTTTACAATAGTAATGTAATACTGGTTCTGATAACATTTTCCATGAACTTGGTGGTTGGTCATTCTTTTTTGTCAAACTTACAATAAGCTTTCCAGCAGCATTGTATGTTGTTTAGAGACTAGAAACTTAGAGCAATTTAAAATACTATTTATTCTTATTTATCAGGATGAAGTACATAGTTATGCTATCAAATAAACCTGGCACAGCTTGAGAGTGCAGTGATTTTAGAGATACCTAACAGTTTGTAAGAGTAGGTATAAGGATAAGGGATACTTACGGGTTTTACTGCTAAGTCTTCCCTGTAAAATGAATGTGAGACTAGATGAGCATAAATGTCCTGGTATTTCCTGCACTTAGATTACCTCCCCTCCCTCTACTGTTTTTTTTTTTCTTTTTTTTTCCCCATCCCCCCCTTTTTTTCATTTAGCTAAATCACCCCATCTTTATCTTCTTTATGGGCTGTGCAGGGAATATCTGTTTATTTTTTGCCATGGAATGAATTTTTTTTAATGAATGATCAGTACTAAAAACCACAGCTTCTGATCTCTGTGTTCAGACTTGCTGATGAGGTTTATTTTTGTATAGTTAATTTTCTATTTGACAGACTAGGTGTGCTCAGGGTATATATTTTCTTCCAGAATGGTTCAGTTGATACCTAGAAATGGACTATAGTTGTTTTTGACAGAATAGATGTTATTGCGGAATCTTGTTTGTATTTTTGTTTTGTCTTTAGATAGCTTCTAGTTATGAGAGTATATTAATTTTCAGTCTGAGTTAATGAGGATGAATGCCATATGTTTTAAGTAGAAGGAGGTTCCTGGTATTCTTCCATGTTTAATTTAGTTTAGAAAATCTATTACAGCTGTAATATTTCCCTGAAATTTGTAATATTGAAGGCTGTTCATTTACAGTTACTCAGCTCTTCTCACACAGGGTGACATCCCTCACGTTTTTGTCAGTGTTTGTGTTACAGTAAATGTTTGTGCTGTGTACCAAGCAGGAGCGAGGGGCTGAAGAGCTGCGAGGGTGTGACCGTTAGTTCAGATCGTGTGCTGTGTTCCATCAGTGCTCGCTGCTTTTATGCTGGTTGTGATTAGCTTGATTGCCTCTAATAATTACTCACACCTTATCTGAAATCATGAATGCTTCTAATAATCTAGGAAAAAGAAAAAGAGATGGAAAGAGAACGGGACAGAGACAAAAAGGACAAGGAGAAGTCTGAGACCAGGTCCAAAGATAAGAAGGAAAAGGAGGAATGTACACCAACACGGAAAGAGAGGTATGGCTATCCTTGGAGTAAAGTGGATGGGAGGAAAACCCTCACAGTGTCTTTGTAGGCAATGGCAGCCCCGAAATTACATTGTATCGTGCATCTGATTTTAAAAGAAAAACACAAAACCGCCTAACAAAACAAAAAGCCAGACAAAACCTATGCTTTGGCTACTAAAAAATGCTCCAAAGTGTTAAAGGAATTGTCATTTTTACTCTGCCCCGAGTGAGGTACCATTTCCCCTTTGAACAGAGGTGCCCTTTGGCTCATCTGTGCCCTGAAGGAACATGGTTAAATGATGACCAGTTGCAAACAGGGTTAACTGTCTTGTAGCAGTGAATTGCCTGCAGTGTCTCTGTCAGAAAACTGTCCTGAGGACAGACCACAAATGATACGCAGTGGTTTAAATGTTACTCATCTCATAGTGCAGATCCTGCTGAACAGCTGGGTTTGGCGTAGTTGATTGGACACTGGTCTTCTGATATTTGCATAGCCAAACTATGCCATGGTTCTAAGTGTAGCTATGGTAAAAGGCCTTGCTTTTCAGGGAGCTGTGACAGAATGTTTTTACACTACAAAATGACTCACAGGCCTTAATTTTTTTCAAGCAGAGAAAATCTGTTGCACGTGTTAAACTTGATTTTTTGTTTTAATAATAAAAAGCCTACTATATCTTAATTACTTACAAGTATCTGACATTACATTGGCTAACGGAAATCCCTGCAGAAAGGAACAGATGTTCTTACTGTCCGTTTTCACTCCCCGTGTGTGTGTGGCTGTCCCGTGCCCAGGAAAAGGCGGCACAGCGCCTCCCCCAGCCCGTCCCGCAGCAGCGGCAGCCGCCGAGCCAAGTCGCCCTCGCCCAAGTCGGAACGCTCCGAGCGCTCCCACAAGGAGAGCTCCCGCTCCCGCTCTTCTCACAAAGATTCTCCCAGAGATGTCAGTAAAAAAGGCAAAAGGTGAGCTGGTATCTTCTCTGTTTCAGGAAGCTGATGGGTGTGTTTGGCTGGAGTTTTGGGGGGGTTGTGTTGTAGCAGAGCATTTGATACTCAGGTTTTCTCTCACAGTGCTCTGTAGTGCCTTTTCCTCATTAATACCTTTGGACGCTGGGTTGGAAGTGTACACAGGCTCCTGCCCTGACAGCTCCAGACTCTGCACTACCGTGGTTTTGTTTACCTGTTTACTGGGGATTTGAAGAAAAACTGCTTTAAACTAGAGCACTTTGCTTTTTATTTTCGAAGGATAAGTCTTCTAAAATTCCTGTAGGCCTTCTATAGAGCCTCTCAAATTACAGTGACCATATAGCCTTTCACTGATGGTTAGCTTACATGAAGCTCCTCACTCATAGTTTGTTTTTTAAGGGGAAAAAAAATGAGATACTGCTTATGGGGTTTTGTTTCTGAACTAGGTATTTCCTAATCTCCACTCTGACACAAATATTTGTCTTTAGTTAATGTTAAACTTGATGCAAAATTTTATTATTGTACTAATGTTGCTGTAACTTGAAACTTGAAAGTTCACCTTGCACTTCTTTTAGAGGTATAGAATATCTTACTGATATAAAATTCCTCAGTCATGCTGAGGCAAATTCTTTTGATGGTGCTGAGAAAGTCATAGCGCAAATCTACAGTATTCTTGTGCTTACATAAATAAGGATTTCAAATAAAAGTAGAAAAGTATTTGAGGTTTTTTTTTTTTTAGAGTTGCTATGATGCTCATTCAATTTTCATTATATTAGATTAATATATTAAGTTTGGGTTAGTAAATTTATTCAGTGTCCCTTCTTTTTCTGTGGGGTTGCATCACTATCTGAGCATGTTTGATGAAAATCAAAAGTATTTCACTGTAATACAATTGAACATAGTTTTTCATTTCTGTATGGACATAGGCTGCAATTAATACAAGAGCCAAGGTTGAGGTGTATGTGAAAGGCTGTGAATTCCTGATGTGAGTTTAAGGACGTGAGTGTGTGTTATTTTTCCTGTGGGTTCTAAGCACTGAAGTTAAGCCCAAAATACTCTCAAAACCTTATAATGCAAAAATGACCTTTTTCTCAAAAGTGACATAGCATTTTGTTACTTTCCTTACTAGGGAAAAATATTTCCTGTCTTGTTTGGCTCAATAAATGAATACAAATAACATCAGGAAAAGGTGCTTTTATCTGTTAGTATTTGACATAAATCTGTTTTTTTTTTTTTTCTTTTTTTGCAGGTCACCATCTGGCTCCAGGACACCCAAAAGATCAAGAAGATCACGATCCAGATCCCCTAAAAAGTCAGGGAAAAAATCCAGGTCTCAGTCCCGTTCTCCTCACAGATCTCACAAGAAGTCAAAGAAAAGCAAACACTGACAATGTTAATATTTTTTATGATGCTGTCACTTACTGGAAATGCAGTTTTGTTTTCGTGCCTGAACAGTCTGTTTAAAAACAAAAAAGCATTCCTGATTATTTTTTTTGTGAATGCACGTGTATACTCATGAGTATTGGCATCTGTAGACCTGTCATTGTTTTATATTGTACAAAATATCTTCATTGTGACTATTTCCCAAAAGAAACATTTTTGTGTTTAGAAGTTTCATCAGAAATGTGTGTAACTGATCTGCTGGCAGTAGTGAGATTTTGTTTTTAGAATGTTGTGACATAGCAGAAATAACCCAAATGTTCCCCCTTTTTCTAGCTTTGACAATTTGAATTAGATTTCAAATAAAATCTGAACAGAAAATGACGACGTTGTTTTCTTGCCCCACTGGTGATCCAGATCCCTAAGGGAGTGCATAGTTTGTTTGGAAGTACTGTGTATTTCAGACAGACTGCGGTGCTTGGATGGTGCAGTGTGGCTCTGTTCCTGTTCTCACTGCTCTATCCACATAAAAGCACCTTCTGAATCCAGTGGATGGGGTTTCTTTCCTACTGTGAGATTTTACTGTAAGAAGAGTTGAACAGTCTGGTACCTACCCTGATAAGCTTTACAGGTAAATCTTTGCTTCCTATGTCTCCCGTTTTGATCGCAGGGAATATTTATAACACCACAGTAACGTTATTGTTCGTTTTTAAGAAAGGGCCTCTGCAAAGACACATCCTCTGGGGGTGTGTGTGTAGCATATGTGTGATGTCTCAGTGACAAGCCACCTTTGTGGCACACATGGGGAACACTAAAAGGACAGCAAGCCTGAGGCTCTGTGACTTCTTAAGTATCGATACAATAATTGCAGCCTTCAGTACACTCTTGTTTTCTAAAACTGATTTTTACTGCAAAAGGGGAGCTTTTACATTATTTTATTGAATTTATTCCTCTGTTGTGAAAATTCTTCAAGATGGGGAAAATTAAATTTTGCTACATATTTATTAATATTTTTGATTCAAGAGGCTGTTTAACTTTTTTTTCATGTTAGGCTTTCCCTTCTCCAAACCTGTTCTGTGTGTTAGGCATTGATGTGGCTTTAAATTGCATCACCTTACCATGCAACCTTTCTGTGGGTGGGAGAGGGGGAGGGACGAGAAGCGGGGAGGGTTCAGCGTTTATACGTGGAAGTGTGGGGAGATTGTAATAAAAATACGAAATCAAAAGGCATCTGGCCTCTTGTGAACTGTTTGTGAAAGCAAAAGCTGTGCTTAACTGCGGGCACAGAGTGCTGGGTGATGGCCTGCAGTTACACTGCTGTTACACTGGTGTATCCACAGGCTTGACACAGTTAAAAATTTGTAAATGCGCTGGGGAAGATCTTCTGTTGGATGTGTAAATAGCCTCAGTGGCTGCGCTTCCAGAAGCAGGATCTAAAAGGTCTTACCAAAAAAAAAAAAAAAAAAAAAGATATATTTTCTCTCTTTTTTTCCTGATGAGAGACATTGTTATAAGATTATATAAATTGTAGCCTATGTGAGAATTAAGTGGAGAATTCTCTTTGCTGATGAGAACTGTGAAGTGATCTGGAACACTGAAAATATGGAGAATGCATGCACACTGTAAAGATTTTTTTAGAATGAGCATTGAATAGATGCATTGATAATGAGAAAAGAATACACCTTTTATCTTTTTGTAATACATTATAAAGAATCTGTTTTAGAAATATGCAGAGCTTATTTTTTGTATTTTTCTTTCTCCCTGAAAATACAAGGTGTTTCAGGATAGGATTCAGCACAGATTTTGGTTGCTAAACTATTAGAAACCAATTAATTTTTTTCTTAAATGCTGTGTATTCACACCTGGCACAGACCAGATGAGGCTTTCTGGAGAGAAAAGTAGGTACTAAAATCAGTTGGGGACAGGGAGGATCCTAACTGCAGTGGGAAGATGATAACTTCCTATCCAATTAACTTCTTCATTACTTCTGTCTTTTAGCTGTTTATAAATGGAGGAGTGATAAACGTCAATGTTTTGGGTCAAGTGGGACTAAAGATGCTTTGCCACAGGAGTATTTTATCTGCAGAATCAATTGTATATTTCATTTAATAGCTAAAAACCCTCAGGATAGAAAATCACTTAGCATTTCAGGTACTATTCAATAATTAATTTTCATTTCAGCTATTATAAAATTCTCATCAGTGATTATAGAAAGCTTAAGCCAAGTAGCAAGAGAGCTAAAGGAGCACACCCATTAGGCTTTATTTTGTAACTGCTCTGTTATGCAATGCCTTTTTCAGTATCTATTCTCTAAATACCATTGTCATACCTCTTGTTCTTGGCTTCGTGTCCTCGGCTTTAAAACAGCTGTTCTTACCCAGTAGTCTCTTAAGAGCAGATAAGAATCTGTATAATTAACTGGATTGCCTGGATTTTTTTGCCTTGTAGAAAAGAGTATCTTTTGATCCTGCTTAGTTGTAAGTTCCTCCTGCTTTTGTAGTTTTGTTTATAGCTCGGCTTTCCCACAAAGAAAAGTGGGAAGGGGACAGCATCTGATAAGAAAACTTTTGTAAAAGATGCAAATTATTATTGAAGACTTAAAATTAGGCTGCTTATGAAATTTATTTTTCTTTAGGTCACGTTGCAGTGACAAGGTACAGTCACCATTGCCATTACTGTGTGATCTTGTGTTTCTGCAGCCTTTTGGGGTGAAGTGCTGAATGAGTAATGTAAATAACTGATCTGAGATTCAGGAAGTAGCATTCAGATAATCCTCGAGAAATAAAGTCCTGACCTGGAGAGGTGTGGTCCTGTGTCCCCCAATGGTTTCTGTGGTTGTAGGGGAAGAGGGAGCCCGTTATCCTCCGAGACCCCTCAGTGTGCGCAAGTCCAGCTCTTCACTTTAGGAGGGTGTGGAGACACGAGTGGGTAATGGGTTCCTCTGTCCTCTCCTGCCCTGCCTCAGGGAAAACAGAGTGAAATGTTGGTGCTTCAGTGTTCAGGCTTGTCCAAAGCAGAGAAACCGAGTGGAGCTTGTACAGCCCAGTTCTAGCCTGGCTGAGAACCCCCGAGCAGCCTGAAACAGAGTGGGGTGACCTTGGAAAGGGAATGTCCATGGTATGTTCCCAGATCTGTGCTAGACACTGCCATTCTGATAAGCTTTGGGGCAGCCTACCCTGCACTCCAGGACATCCTGATGTTTATGGGAAGGCCTTCAAGGGACACAGCTGCAGGCGCGTCTGCTCTGAGCCAGTCATGGCCCCAGGAGTGTCTCTACAAAGCTTGGTCAGGCTCAGTGCTGACCTGTGGGCTCTGTCCCGGTGCAGAAAGCCATGTAGTGCATAGAGTCTCCTTCCAACAATTAAAATCTTCCCAGTGTTACATAAGTGTTTGTATTCGAACTGCCTTTCTTAAACTCTGACTTCTTTTGACTTCCCTGCACAGCAGCTGCATGTATTTTTTGTAATACTGCTTGAGGAAGAGTTGGTTTCTGAACATCAGTGTCAGGTTATTATTCGGACACTGCATGTGCATGTGGTATCACCCCACCTCCCCTCTGCAGGTTTTGAAGTGTAAGAATCAACAACCATTCAGGAACAAGGGTAACAAATCAATGTTTTCCAAAACGTATCTTTAGAATTGCAAGTATTGCTGATGTGAGTTCATCTGTCCCAGTGACACGAGAGCGAAGAGTTCATGTAATGCCTTAAAAACCAGAATCTAGGGATGAGAAAAGCAAGATCAGCCACAAAAGGCAAATCTGTTCTGACTATCTCTAATCACTTGAGCCAGCTTGCTTGTTGGGTTTCCCCCCACAGGCACTTACAGTGCTTCAGTGAAATTAATGCTTTAAATAAATAAAAATGAGAAGCGTTGCTATATTGCTGCAGCTGGACTAAAGTCTGAACTTGGTAAGTTTTAGATAGGTGGCTTGCTGCGCTTTCGTACAGCTGCATGAGGAGTTTGGGGTGGGAGGGTTCTCAGGTATTGTCGGACTACCCTGAATACTTAAGGTCAATATTCTAGAGGTGCAGATGGCAACAGTGGAATAACCTAGATGAGAATTTTACAGTTCTCTTAAAATCAAGCACTGTTCAGTATCAATCAAGCTGCTCAGTATCATGAGATTTATCAAATTACAAACCTGATACTGTCAGTCTGAAAATTTTATCGGTTTACTTTTCTGAATAAGGCTGCTGAGGTCATAAACTTACATTTGATTAAAACAGTTCATAGCAGTATTTTAAAATTTCTTTTTCTCATCGCTGCATGCGCTGGTGCAAGAATTCCAGTAGTTTGGTGGTTCTTGCTGCTGCTGGAGCTGCTGCTTCTTAATTTTTAAGCCACTCTTGTATCACAACTGAAATGCTAATTTAATTTTGTCCAAATCTCTTTCCCTTGTAGGATACAGAAGTCTTAAACAATTGCATACTGTTTTTTCCTCCACCTGCTTCTGTCTGTACAGTGTTGGCTTTCATGGGTGAGCCTGTGTCATTTGCCACTTCTGCTGTCTGATCTTGTGCTGGGACGATCTACAGTGTAACTCTGTCATAAGCTGGAAAGTTTTTTGTTTGTGGTTATTTAAAGAGGAAATGGTAGTTTCACATGGACTTTTTTGTCTTACTTGCTTTTGGGTTTGTATTTTATGCAGAAAATTTTCCAATTGACATGGCAACAATAAAATTGTCAGTTTGCTGATATCCAGAAATGGTTTTATTTTTAACCTGGAAGAGAGCAATGTTCGTGCCTGTTACGCATGAACAGTTCCTTGGCCTCACCAGCTCTGTGCTGCTCTGATGCTGTTCTGCCTGTGTTGTCCAGCCCTAATGGCTGCTGCTGTTCCTCTGTCAACAGTGACCTCTGTGCTGCTCTAACTCATTAATGAGGCATGGGCTGCTCGCTCTGTAGTTGTCTGTATAATTCCCTCTTGAACAAAGGAAGCTCCCACTTGGGACTGCTGCTCGGATAGGGAGCCGATTAACGAGCAGTGCTCGTTAGCACGGGCAGCACTTTGCAGGGAGGGCCTGGAGCCCGGGTGGAGCTGTAGGGGGACGCTGAGTGCTGTGGCTGGGCCAGTGTCAACCTTGGTGCTGCTTTGGGGGCAGGTCCTGTTCCCGCCTTCCCCGTGCCTCGTTTTCTTCTTCTGTCCTTTCTGCTGCCTTGTTTGACAGCTTTCCTTGTGGAAAGGGCGAGTGGGCACAGGGTGGGCAGGCCCACGGGATGAGGTGCAGGGCAGAAGGACAGGCAGAACTGGGGCCATCTCTAAGCAGCCGTGAGATGTTACGGGCTGTGCCTCTCTCCTTCTCCCCTTTGCTCCAGTGACACTTGAGCACAGCACTCAAACCTGAGAGGAGCAAATGCCTCCAAGATAATTTAGGTTCTGCAAGATCTGTGAAAGATGAAAAAGAAGAGAGAGACCTCAGATGTCCCCACAAGATAGGAAAGGCTGGGATATGAACTCTTGATGTTAGAGCCCAGAGTATTCCTTTGGGGTAGATTACAAGTTGCAGTTACTGACAATCTTCTCTTAGAGCTCACAGTTCTTAAACATCGGATGTTTTGATATCCCTGGACCTTGCTCTATTTTTACTCTTGTGTGGACTGGGGAACTTGCTGTAGCTGTTTGCCTTAAATACAGACCATTGGTTGGACTCTTCAAGACCTTGTTAAGAGGCTGTCTGCAAACAAGTGTGGAACCTGTTTCCTGAGTCTGTTTCTTGGCCTTCTGAGGCTGGACCTGGGTCTGAGACTTGTGTGTGGTAACTATAAGCGTAGAGAGGTGAGCAAGGAGAAAGTGTAAGCGTGAGGTCTGTGTAAAGCTCTCAGAAATCTTTCACAGAAAGATTTAACCTGGCAGAATTTCTTAATTCTGTATGACAAACTGTTCTTGTTTTAAAATTTAGCTGGCGTGGGAAGAGGAGGGTGGAATCGATGCATACAATTTGGATTTGTGGAAGATGGAGCAGCCTGTGCCCAGGATTGAACTTCCAGGATCATTACCAGCAATCAGAATCATCACCAAAGCCATCACTGGGAGTAGAAACCAGTTTCCATCTTTTTTGAGCCAAGCTAAAGAGGTACGCCTCTGGTGTTTCAGGAATGCTTTAGCCAGATGTTTTCACCTGCTAGAGCAAACACCAACTGCACTGTGGCAAATAGAAACTCGGCAGGGTAGAGATGAATCTTCTGAACTTATTATGGTATCAAGGTGCATTGCAGCTGATAGTGGGCATTTAATTGTTGAAGGTTTCCAGAGTCAGACACACGATCTTCATAGAAGTATGGTGAATGCTCCATTTATTTACATTATCCCACATCCTTTTATCTAGTTACAAAGTGTCCACGCGTCAAGCAAATCCCCGTGATTGGTTACACACACTGTTTCATGCACCCAGTGTCTCTGTCTCATAGGCTACCTCTGGGGCAGCACGCGTCCCCCCCTGCTCCTGTGCTCGTGGCTTGCACGTCTCTCAGCTTCTGTTTAGGGCCTCTCTGTTTTCATTCCTCCTCTCCTTCAAGGCCAGGATGTTTTCGCCAGGGCCCGTGGAAGCCTGAGCTCGCCGTGCACCTGTCGTTCTAATAATTTTCCTACATTTAATCACAAAATCGGCATCTCTGGATTGCTGGTGATATTTTTTTTCCCTGGCATTTCAGGTTATCTTCCCTATGCTACGAGAAAAGAACAGTCTGCTGATTAACTGAATGGAGACTTTTGCCTTGGGCAAATTCTGGAAAAGAATTGGCTATAAACTTTTAGACATGAGACTGGGATCGAATTCTGTCCATTGTGTGAACTGAGGGGCTGGAGATTCTCATCCTCTGTTTTTGCACAGGGTAATTGTACTAGATAAATTAAAAAAAAATAAAAAGAAAGAAAGAAAGATGATAAGTTTGTAATAAAGCCTCATTTCTAGGCAGTTTCACCTGGGGAAAACTCATTTTTCATGCCACCCTACAGGAAGTCTTCACTGTGGTATGCAGTAGCAATATGAAAATGCTACAGATAGATTTCTCAAATCTTGGGGATTTTCAAGAGTAATTAGTGAATGCTTTATTTTACTCTCTGAGTTTTGAAGAGATGCAGTGGATTAATTTCAAGAACCTTCCTAGATAATCATTTATCGCATGTTTGTTTTACTTATGTGAGAAACTGAATTCTCACTCTTTTGTCCAAATCTCTGTGTTTGAATTTTTAGACAAGGATTGGCAACTCTTTTCCCTGGGATTTAAATTTGTCCAATCCATTGTCAAATGAGAACCACCTATTTTGCTCCATCACCTGAGCTTAGATCCAAGGGAGCATTGTTTGGCTTCTGCCTGCTGCTCTTGGGGAGGGAAGAGACAAGTGAGGCCCCTGGGACCATGCAGCAGGAGGTGTGGGGTGACCCTGTGTGGCACCGGTGCCAGGCAGAGCCCCTGGGTCAGGCATGTTATCCAGGGACAGGGCTGCCCCGAGCAGCTGAAGGGCTCCTGGGCACCCCAAGCCCTGGGGGTGAAGGGTGTTAGGATCATGGGTTTGGTTGGAGGGCGTTTAGAGATGCCTGAATGTGTGGGGCTGAGGTAGCTCTTAGGTGTGACCTGCTAAAGGTTTGGGAAGCTTTTGATGTGAAACAGTGCATTACCTATTGTTTTAAAGGTACATGGTTATAAAAGTAGAATCTCCTAATTTCCTTTAGAACTTGAACCAGTTACACAACAGCCAAAAAAAATATTTCTAATTTTAATAAAAGTCAAATAGAGACTAATCTACACGGCAGTGTCCCCAGGACATTTGCAAAGTTCTGGAATTCCTTCAGCTGCACAAACAAAAATTTATAAATATTTATTGAAATTAAGTTTATTGAAAATGTCACCTGTGCAACTGGAAGTGAATATAAAAGAGAAACTGGGGTTGAAGGGAACAGCTTGTTACAGACAGGTTGTCCACTTGGCTTTGTATTTCTGGTTTATGAGTGGCTGCTTTAATTTTGGTCTCTGCCAGCTGCTTCTGCACACACAGTTCAGAAGGAACATCCAAGAGAAAATGGATAGTTTAGAAGGCAGATTGCTGCAGCCATCACTTAATGGAATGGCTGCTGAAGGATTCAACATCACTGGAAGAAATTTGTTTCGAGGGAAATCAGCTGCCAGTGCTGCATGACATTTTGAATATGCTGTTAAGACATTATGCACAATACTAAAAGTAAGGGTGCAAAATATAAATACCTGCAATGCTAAATGCTACTGTATAGATTTTTGTCATCCATCTCCAGTAGCGATACTAAAATACAGTCATAAAATAATAGGTTTCCCAAGTTTTGAGAGCTACTCAATTTTATATAAATTTTGTTCACATTTTGTGGTCTATAACTTGTGCTTTAGTTTTAAGGATCTCACTTTTGGGCATTGTTTGAGGAATTCAGGATCTCTATTTATCCTGAATAGATTAAGCTAGATACAGGAGTACTTAATCAGCACCCAGAACTTATCTCACACTAAGTATATAACAGCATAAAAGTCCATCTTTCAGTTTGTTTTAAAAGATAAAATCTTGCTGAAATTTGACTTCAGGAAAAATTTCTCCTTGTGCCCACTGCATCCTTGTGGACATGAAAAGGCAAAACTTAAAGCATGAAAAAATATAAAGCTGGAAAGGGTTTCAGCAAGGATGAATCCTTTTTCAGCCCCATTGCTTACAGGAAGGGATGTTGTGGGGGGAATCTTGGAGAATTCTGACTGGGGCAGTAGTACTTTGAGGGAGGAAGAAATTCAGCTTGTCAGGATTTGGGCTGCCTAAATATTACATGTAAAATTCATGAACACAGTTACAAAATATAAAATACCAAACTGTAACATAAAATATTTAAGCATTGAATGGAAAAAAATATCCCCTTCATAATTTAAATTGGGGCATTTTTATTGCAGTTACTTATCCCTCACTTTACACATTGCTGGCTGCAGAGTTTGAGGTAAATACTGCCACCCAATTCTATCTGAGGTTTGTAGTGTGTAACAACCTGCACTCCAAAGGTTGCATTCTTTTCTGCTCTATCAAAGGAAACTACATATAATTGTCAAAAAGTGAAGCTGGCCTATAAATAAGTGTTGGGGCTTTGATGATGCATTTTACTTTTTGAAGAAAGGAAACTTTTTATTATTTGACATGGATGATCTAGTATACTGAAATTTAGTGAGCCTAAAATAGATTGACATGAAGTAAAATAGAGAGTGGAAAATGTACACTGAAGTATCTGAATAAATTTGTGAAGAGCTGTATTTGTTCAGCTGCAGAATGTTCCTCTTTCACACACTTTCTGTGCCTTGTACCACTTTTTATTCTTTTGTGTTCCCTTGCCATATATGTTTCTAACACTTTGCAAGATGTAGACATGATTTAAAAAAACCAGCCAACCAACCAAAGCTCCAAACTTGTGAATTGAAAGTTAGCTGTATAAATCTTTTCTGTATAAACTTATTCAATATTCATTGATATTGAGTTATTCAAAGTGATAAGTTGACTACCAGGTCTGAAACTTCTGGGAAGATCAGATAAAGCAGCTGCACTGAACCTGATTGATTGCAGTTGTTTTCTGCGTGGGTACTTGGATCCACCTGCACAGCATAAATACCTACATTGCTCCAGTTTTGAAAAATAAGATTCTATTTAGCAGCATGTGGGTCAAATGAAAGAGCTGCTGGGCCCTGTGTTTTCCTGGTCGAGTTGGAGCAGTTTGATGAAGGCAGCTTTGCTGTCAGTACTTCGATTCAGAGAGATGTAACCACTGTGTAACAGCAGGGAAGGTGCAGAATCCAATTACAGCTTTTGATGTTTAGGTTTACTGATTAGTTTTACCATTTCAAATGTTATACCTGCAGTTCATGTTTGCTTATCTTTATTTGTTACTTGCTAAATTTTAAATGGTGTAAGAACTAGAGCTAGCGTTGTAGGTTTTTTCAGAAAATTTCATATCTCTCTTCAACCAAGTGAATTGGAAAGAAGGGACTAATTTGAACTTCATGGTATTTTAATGATTTTTCACTGCTATGAATTGGTTTTGCTCCCTGTAGTCTCTGTCCTTTATTGCATTAGTGCTGCAGAACAATAGTGGTGGGAGATATTGCTTTATGAACTCCAGTGTCTCAGTACTGCCATTGTCATTCATCATCTAATATAGACTGATTCATGCTACTACAGACCATTCCAGAATGAAAAAGAAACATTTCTGCTTTAGCTAGGTGATGGTCACTTCATCTGTAGTGAACAGGGAAAGGCAAACAAATATTTTATGTGAACCTTTATAAAAATATATAAGCAGAAGTCTTGTTGTATGTGA
This sequence comes from Dryoscopus gambensis, assembly GCA_013389985.1. Classification (NCBI taxonomy): domain Eukaryota; kingdom Metazoa; phylum Chordata; class Aves; order Passeriformes; family Malaconotidae; genus Dryoscopus; species Dryoscopus gambensis. The sequence goes on from WEIT01009050.1 coordinate 26,367, forward strand.
AGAACTCACGGATTAGAACTAAAGAATAAAATAACTGCAAGAATTTTATGCTACAAGATGCTCTTGAAGTTTATTATTTTTCATTATATACTGTGTTTCAAATGTTACAAGTCAATCGTTTAAAGCTCATCAGGTTTAAACTGCACATTTATTTTGCTAGCTACATAGAAATAATTTGTACCTGTGGCTTTAAAGACTTCCTCTGTAGCACTGTGGGGTAAAAAATGGCTTCCCCTTCCCCCTCACTTTTGATGAAATAGAGACTTTTTCTTGAACATTTAGTGGTTATTTAAAGCCTGCTATTAACAAATTACTTCTGTATGAAAAATCACAGTGACATTTTAACACCGCCACCAGCGTCCCTGGCAGCTTGCGGGACGGTTTTGAGTTGGCCTGTGTGGTTTGATGGCTGTGTCGCAGCCGGCGCAGCGACGTGTGGGTGGCACTGGTGTCGCACACCAGGGGAGCTCCCTGCTCCCACCCCGCTGCCACCCTGCCCTGACCAGGCTCGGAGGAGCAAGCAGGGAAGAGAGGAGCCCTCCTGCTATAGACATTACCGTTCACTTGGAGGCTGGAAGGGGCTTAGAAGCTTTGCCCGAAAGGAAGCTTGGCTGTTAATATCCCTGCAGAAAACGTGGGAGAAGTACTGAAACTTTTTGATATGGGATATGAAGATTGCTTACACACTTAGCTCCTTCACCCTCTTGTACTGTTTTCTTGCCTTTATTAAATAGTGTGCTACCAGGCAAGACACGCACCGGGTGAATTTGTGCTTTATCCGCTCTGAGTGTAAAAGCTTTTGCTGTAGTGTCAGATCCGTGCTGCTAATAAACGTTCCAGCAAAAACTCACCAGTGTCATCTGTTGTGGAGGGATTGGTCTGAACCAGGTGCAGCCGTCCAGCAGCTCCAGGCTCACAGCTGCGCGGGGAGGTTGGCCGTGGATATCCTGTTCATGGTGGGAGAGGCTGCACGGATGCGAGAGCTGCTGGGTAGAGAAAGCAATGGACAGGAGAGCCGCTTCTGTAACTCGTGAGCAGCCCCGGAGTGCTCCGAGCTCCGTCGGGGGCGGAGGAAACGGCTGAGAAAATTCCATAAGAGTCACTGGGCATTGCCGGAAGCGCATCGGGCAGCCTGTGTCGCACAAGTGCGCTGTCCACTCGGGA
>WEIT01009050.1:30270-86028 GCA_013389985.1 Dryoscopus gambensis
TTTTATTACCTGCCCCTTGCATTGGGTTAGATGCGATTAAAAAAAAAAAAAAAAAGAAGTGGAACTGAAAATATGTGTAAAGCCCCTTCCTCCTTCTCTAAAACGCCAGACAGTTATTCTGTACCAAAATCGTGTTCATGAAGTTCTTGTGGGTTTGAAGATGGTAACAAAAACTCTTGCACAATTCCTAACACATCTTTATCTCCCTTGGTGCGGAGGGGATGCCCTTGGAAAACATAATGCTGAAAATCAGACTTTTGTATGAAAGCAAATGTTCAGACATGATAGTAATAAAATAAAATAAATGATATTCATTTTTATAATTACCTCAATTGTTTGGGAAATACAGTGTTGCTCATGTACAGCTGGAGGGGATGCTTGCTTAAAATAACAACGTGGACTTCTTAAAAGGTTTGGGTGGAGGGCTGGAGTGCAACGTTTGACGTGTTCAAAGATCAGGAGCTGCTCTCGCAGAAACAAATACAGATCTCACAAGTGTAGTGCAGGTTTTATGGCTGTGTCAAAGCAGGTTTCTATTTAACTATTGTCTTTTCTGTTGTATTTAAAAAGTCTTTCAAGTGCCACTGTATTAGTGTCCTAAGAGTTTTAAAACGTTTGCCATTGCAGCAGTATTTATTTTTGTCTTGACATATATGTCCAGGAGTCACTGTCAAATAGAAGTGGATCTACAGCGTGACAAGAAATGCAGGATTTAAAAAGACATTTATCATTCTGGAAACATTAGCATGTGTGAAAACAAAAATAAAATTATATATATTATATATATTCTATAGTGCTAACAAAACATAAGATATGTAAGATATTTCTTGACATTCATTGGTAACAGGCATAGCAGGGAAGCATAGAAAAATGCATAAAATGGTTTATTTTTTCCCTTTGTCTGTGTCCGAGGGTATATTTATGTACGAAGAGGGAGGAAATGTACAGCTGTGTGTTCATGGCTGTAATAGAGCTTTTATGGAGCCAGCCCAGCGTTTGATTTCAGAGCGCTGGTTGGAGACTCATTGCCTGTGAATTGTCATTGCTCTCTGATGGAGCCAGATGGTGGTCTGGCTCTTTCTGGGAGCTCTGCCTAGAGTCTGTCCCATCGTTAAAACTTGATTATTAAAAAAAGAAAAGAAAAAAAAGAGATTTTACTACTTCTGCTTTTGTAATTTCTTGGAAAAAGTCTTGATTTATTAAAGGTTAAGTGGTGTGTTGCATCCGAAAAGTGCAGACACCCTAAGTAGTTTTTAATCTTGGTGTTCTCTGCTGCTCTTTGAAGGCTCATTTTGGAACTTGAGTTTTTAAACAAACGTGGTTTTGCCAAACTGTTCTCTTAGGAGACTACAGACTTTTCTACAGGAAGTACATTTTACATTGCCTATTTGGGTGTTGTGCCTTCAGAAAATGTGAAGAGTATGATTAGGAAAAAGGAAATTGATTTGTGAAAATAAATTAATATGAACAGGATGCCGATAAGTGTGCGTGTATGTGTGGGTGTATGTGTGAAAATTTTAGTGATGTGTAATATGTCTATTTCTTGTAACTTAAGTTAAACAGCTGATAACTGGCTACTAAGCTTTTTGAGTTCTTGATGAAATTTTGGCATTAGATGTTGAATTTATTCTGAAAAGGAAACACATTTAATAAACTAGTTAAAAGATTCTTGCACAAGGTTGCCTATACACTTGCCGAATGACTGCATTACATGTTGGTTCCCTCAGCTCATTTTCACTGTCAGTGAAATAACATAAAATCTAGCAATGGGAGATCTTTTAATTGGCCTGTTAGGATGCATTCCTAGATTCCAGACAGCAGTGCCAGAAACGGGGGGGGATAGTTAATTTGGTATTTAAAATACAGAATAAGGTACTAGTGTTGTGAAATGAGGTGTTTTGTGTTACCACTGTGCATGTTCAGTGCAGTGCTGAGAGGGTTTTGGACGTTTGGCTTTGGGCTGTACGCGGTGGGGTTTTTATGTTCTTCGGTTGGTGTGTCCGGGGGCAGTGCTTGAAAATCTGACCTGCTTGCAGAGCGCGGCGCTTGCTTTTCATGCATGCCTGCTTTATGAGGCTGCCTGCTGCCCCNGGACCTGCCACCGCCTCGGCTCCCGCTGGCGTCGGCGCGGAACTTCGCTCAGGTCTCTAGGTGGGGGTTTTTCATGGCAGCATGTTACAGCAAAAGCTCTTTTGATTTTGGGAGCTGAAGCACGGTCATTTCTGTGTGCAGAATTCCTTGGTATTTTTTGGGAAAGTTTTCAGGATGAGTAAAGTGAACAGGAATTGATTGCCTCTGGGAGTGTGAAACTGATGAGCCCAGCTGACATAGCTTCCAAAAATGTCCTTTGGCTCCTAGTTATATTAAAAAGCTCATCTTGTCATTCTGAGAGAGCATTCGCTCCTCTTCTAATAGTGGTGCATTGCAAGCATCTGCTTCACTTTCCTGATACAAACACTGCCAGTAGAGTTACAGCGTCTGAATCTGGTCCATAATTTGAGCTCCACCTACTACATTGCAGCAAGGAATCACCCAGCATACTGTACAATTGTACCCTGGTGTGTTTCAGTGAACAGAAGAAATAATGCAATGTTCATTTTGTGAAAATAAAGGACTGCATGTTTGTTCAGGTAAAGCCTCAGGAGAAGTGAATGGGACCCTGCTTGTGTGAAATGCTCGTGGGGTAAACCCTGTGTTTAATGCTGCTCTATTAAATATGTATGTGAACAACTGGCAGTTAAAAGACTATTTTTAGCCCTTTTTTAAATTCAGGAAATAGAGGAACTTTAACAAGCCAAACAGAGTAGAAAAAAGTTTTAAACGTGGAAAATTACAGGAAAAAATAGGATGTGAGAAAGTTGAAGGACATGGTTACAAAAGAAGTTTTCCTTTTGTGAGGAGGGACAGCTAGCTGTGGTCAGAATAAACTTGACTTTTAATCTTGAAAATAGCCCTGGGTTTGCTTTCTGATTTAATAATTACAGTGTGCTTCTTCAGTTGAAGCTGCTTGTACTGGCCAAGGATCAATAGCATAAACAAGGTACAGGGTGCACGCAGTTGCGTGGGAAGGGAGACGGTTCTGAAGACTTGGCACACTGGTTTGATGGAAGAGAAAGGCCAATGGGCAACTCCGTGTTGCTTTCTGCTGTGAACAAAGCCAGAACATTGTGCAAGTGTGGTAAACTGCAATCATCATTCAGTGCATGAAAACAGGAAAACCCTCTGTCTTCCACCGAATCAACTAAACCACAAGAAGTGTAAAAGTGTGCAAGCTGCTGCTGCTAACCTGAGCTAACAATGAAAAAAATGTTAGATCAAATATCTTTCATTCTTTCTTAACAAAAGGAGGAAGTCCCTTATTTTTCCAATCACTTTGTAATTTGTCAGGCATTAATCTTCATACCGTGACTGAAAGAAGAGCATAATTTAAACCCACAAACCTTGTATTTCTATTTTGATTAGAACTTGGGTCTTTAGAGGTAGAGTACTGGTGGTTATATCCAATCCTGAAACAAGTGCTTTTCATCCTGTAGGCCATGAGAAGGGTAGTGAGATTATTCCCCCTTCATCTCTAATTGCTAGTGGTGTGTTGAAAATGGAAGGTCCTTAACATGAGCCCTTGCACAACGCAAGGAGTGGTCTGAGAGTTGGTGTTCCAGCTTTGCGCCTGTGCATCACATAAATGCAGGCATGGGTCCCTTTGGAGTGGTGAATGCCAGCTGTGTCCAGCTGTGTGGGGCTGCTTTATGTGAACAGACTGAACATGGGGCAAATGCTGCCTGTGTTATGTTCCTTCATCGAATGGATCAAAAATGTTCTTATTCTACTGTCATTTCAACTAAGGGTGTTGTGTAAATCTTACTCTGCTGGAATTATGCATATGAAAAAGGTAAGCAGATTTAATTTAGAGGCTCTAAGCGAGTGTGAGACTGCTTGCCATTGATATATCTGACTTTAACTGTCATTGCTTTCTGCTAGTTATCCTGGCAGTCAGTACATAGGGTTTGCATTTTGTATCAGAGATCCTGAGCAAGATCTTACAAAAATGTGCATGTTTTATAATTAAAAAATACATGGAATAACATTTCAGCAATACTCATTGTATTGCACACATTTAATGTAAAAAATAGTATTTATCTGATTTATTTGGATTCCCTGGCAAAAAAATGAGTTCTGTTAATGTGTCTAAATAACAGCTCTTGGCTATTGTGACATCCATGATTCTTCTTGTGAGTTATCATTTCTGCAAAGAAAAATGCATAGAATTGGTACAACACAGACTCTTTTATATTTGCAAGTTGGAAAATTTCCTTGTATTTATTTTAATTTGTAGCTCGGGGCTCCCTGCATCATGAGATCATGAAAGGAACACAAGAATGGGCCTGCATTATTGACTGTGCAGAGTCTGGGTCAATGCAAATTCAGGGAGAATGGATGCAAAATGTAAGGTGTCCTGTCTTGCCTTGATCCATGAAGAGCTGGCATTCCTCACACATGTCAAAACTATGAAAGTGATGAAAAAATTCATAATATTAATGGCTTTGCAAATGGGAGAACTGGGATTAAAGAATCATCTGCTTCTGCAGTGAAACATGAAGCTGTAAAATGTGTGTAAAAATATATGGCATATTTCTTCCCAGAAGAAAATTCTACATGTGAGAGACCTACTTACACCAACTGATGTGGGTGAGCTCTCTGGTGTCCACTGCAGTGCCTGAGACAGGAATATGCTTGTTATAAACAGGATGATGGGAAGGGAATTGAGGTCGAGTGATGGGTTACCATCTCTTTGTCCCTCTCAGAAAAATTGGTGAGTAGCCAGCACAGCCTGCAGGTCTTTTTGCATGAGGTACTGCAAACTTCTGTCTGGATAGAGTGTCATTATTCTGATGGGATTTGAATGGAAATAGGACGTTCATGCTCAAAAACAGGATGAAAATGTTGTTGCAAGAACACCCCAAATGAAAAATTATTAGCGAAGCAGCCTGAGTGAGGAAGGATCTGCTGAGCAACCTCTGTAACAGGATCAGTTGAAGTGGAAGTTGCTAACTGGAAGGGGCTCTACAAATACAATATTTTGAAATCTGAAGATTCTGGTAAGCTTTAAGTGGGATTTTCAAGAATATCTGCATGTGCCATTTTCACTTGAATGGGAATAGTATGCAGGAGTCAGTGGAAGTTGTATTTCAGGGTGTGTCTGGAAATCATGGCCTCATAAATTTGTATTGGAGGGGGCCTGTGGGGGTTTCTGGTCCAACCTCTTGCTCGAAGCAGGGTCAGTTTATGGGATCAAACTAGGTTGCTCCAGGTTTTATCTTGGTGGGTCTTGTAGACCTGCAAGAACAGAGACTGCACAATCTCCCTGAGCAACCTCAGTGTTGTGTGGTCCTTGTGGTGATCCATGATGCTTCAGCAAAACCAGCCCCAAAATCACTAAATATGTTATATAAATTAATTAATTTTGTGGTTTGCCTGTGACTACTGACATGGATCATGTCCTCACTTCCCTTTGACTGTAAGTGGTGTTGGCTTCAGCTCAGCTGTTGCAAAGGGTCAGCAGCAAAGTGGCTAATGAGTAGTGATCTCGGTGGAAAAATGTGGATTCACAATCAGAACGCTGCATCCAGCAAGATCCCTTGTTCTACCCAGGAGGGATAAAGAGGAGAGCAGAGGCAAAAGAAATTCACTTAGAAGAAAGGAAAGGAATACAAAGCGGAGCTTATCAGAAGTTGCTCTTTCTCTGCTATAGGAAGAAAGAAATATTGTTAAGGAAAATTGAAAGAAACAAATGATACCACGCAGCAAGGTCAGGAGAGGCTGAATAAAGGCATTTGCATGTTAAAAGCAGTGAGGACACAAACTGGAAGGACAGAAGATGAAATATGGTGATGCTATGTGCTGTAACCATTTGTGATTAATCATGATATGTAGAAAGAATTCCTCACTTCTAAGTTCACAGTTTTAGATTCACTGCTTTTCCTCACAATTTCAAGATGAATTTCAAACAGGAATAATTTTCATAATTATTTGGATAGTTTTGATGTTCCATATTGTTTTGTATATAGATAGAAACACAGTTGCTGAACTTTTGTCTAAATATTCCTCTCTGCAGACCTCTATGCATAAATTCACAAGCCCCTAGTCTGCTAAATTCTTGGCACCTTCTTGTTTTCCATCTGCCAGATGGTTCCTTCTCCCACCAGTCAGGGTTATCAACAATTATCTGTTTCAAGCCATGTGAGTGTCTCATAACAGTTTATCAAGGGAGACATAAAATGGAAAAGTGACATATTTAGTGTTTATGTAACTTCCAGAATCACTTTTGGCAGCTTTCATTATTTGCTTGTTTGCCACTGGTAGTTCCTACGTATGTTTGCTGTACTGATCTGGGATCAACCCTTCGGATCTCAATTATTTGGTCAATTTACTAAAATCAGACACCTTGCACACTCAGGCAGCCGGTGTTTTTAGGTGTACTACCTTAGTTGGTCGAGTGGTGACCTATTTTGTTCCTCAGAACACCCTTATATCTGCTTGACCTCTCTTTTCCCAAGTAACAAGTGATAGGAAATGTGGATATGGACTCAAGTTGCATCAGCGGAGGTTTAGACAGGATATTTGGGAAAAATCATCACTTTGAAAGGCTTGTCAAGCAGTGGAACAGGCTGCTCAGGGAAGTGGTCAAGTCCCCAGCTCCGGGGGTGTTGAAAAGACATGTGGATGTGGTGCTTATGGACGTGGCTTAGTGCTGGGTTAACGGTTGGACTTGAGATCATAAAGGTCTTTAGAACCTAAATGGTTCTCTGATATGATGGCTACGTCAGACCCCACCAGTGCTGTATGGGGGTGGTTGGAGACATCGGGGGTCTTTCAGCTCATGAAGCAGTGAGAAAGTTCTGACTGCCAGAGCAGAGCTCGGGGGTGAAGCCTGCTGACCTCCTTGGGGTCATGTGCTTCTCACCTGCTTCACTGCCTGTAGCTCTACCACGAACTGCCAGAGCTGTCAACAGTAAAGGATACCTGGTTCAAAGAGGTACAGTGGTAAAGAGTAAGTGGTGGAAAACAGTTCTTTGTGCTTCTCTACTTCTCTACCAGAATAAGCACGCAACAGCTCATGCTGACCACTTTGATTTTGTAAGAGTTTAACATCTGGTCCCTAACTACATGTTCTTTCATACTGAGCAGAGGTAAAACTATACAGAATGAAAGTGCAGTGTTGTGGCTGCTACCCAGAGAATACCTGCTGTATTATTTTAGCCCAGGAACCCTCACCCCAGGGTACAGCTTATGCACACACACGAGCCCACCTCCTTTTATTTTACTTTAAATTGGAAATGTTGCATCTGATGCCACACCAGAGAGGCAGCCGCTGCCTTTCAGGAGGTGGTGCCCTGCAGGTGTTGATGAGGAATGTTAATGAACCTGATATAGAAAAGGGACACCTGAAAGTTGCTAGCAGGTTGTGCTGCTCAACCTTTCCCCCTCATAGACAGGTAACAGTTTCTTGGCAAAATGAGATGGAAGCTGAAGTCTGTTCTTGTTATTTCTGCCGGTGCCCTGCCGGGCCAGGGGGTGCCATGTGCCATCAGCCTCACAGGGGCAGCTGGCTGGGGCAGGGGCAGTGCTGAAGGAGCTCTCCTGGGGGAGTGTGAGCTCCAGGGAGGATAAGCGCAGGAACGGAGCTGCTCTGGGGGTGGTGGGGCTTTGCATCTTTGATGGGAAGGGCTGCTGCAGGCTCTGAGTGCCTGTGCTCCCCTAGGACTGCTGTGAGCCTGCTGGAAGGTGCCCGAGCTAAAGCCCGTTCTAGCGCTGAGACGTTGCTTTGGCCTGAGTTGCGGGGATGTCACCAAAACTGCGGGGAAGTTGGTAGGTTATCCCTCAGGGAGAGGTGGTGGGGCTGCCGTGCTCAGGCACATTTCAGCGTAAAGAGTTGATGAAACACATGGAAGAGCACCAGCTGGGACCAAGGAGGCTCTCGAGTGCGCTGGAGCAAGGAATAACACTCTGGAGCGGTGCAGGTGGCTGCGCGCCGNCTGCGGCTGCCGGCGGCACCGGGACAGCCCTTGGGCGAGCCCGGCCTGTGAGCGTGGGGCTGATTCGGGAGCACCAGCTGCTGAGCTGGGCTGGAGATGAGCACCAGCAGCCTGTTGTTGGTGACGGCAGGGCTCTGGGAGGGTTGTTTTGGGCTGGGAGAGAGAGAGGCTGAAGCTTGAAGCGAACTCATCTGGGGAGGTGTGATAAGTGAATTTGTTGTTTGTCTGGGCTGTTGGGGCCAGGCCCTTGGGGGGCTCTGCTGCTGTGAGCGCGTTTGGCTCGTGTCCGTGCCGTGGGACGCTGGCACACCACTGTGGGCTGCGTGGTGCTGCTGATCCCCGCCAGCGCCGTCTCCTGCTGCGCTCTGGATACCTGAGCACACCTGCCTATGTCACCTCTCCAGGGACATCCAACGCTCAGGCAAATCTCCTGCATGTAAGGAGAGGCTTCAGAGTTTATCTTGCACACGTGTGCTGACAGAAAAATTTATATGCATTTCCTTGCCATTTTTATGTCTTGTTGGGGTTCAGTGTGGAGTCCTTTAATGTATCTGTTGGTCCTATCCCACGCCTGCAGTCACAGATGAATTACCAAATGCGTCTATTTCTCTTTGTCTTCTTTCTGAAATGGGCATGGCTGTCCTGACCTCTCATCCCTCCTGCACAGGTGAGCTTTTGTCTCGCTCCTGTCTCATTCAGAACGGCGATCAGGCTCCCTGTTGCTTAATTAGTCCTTTCATAATGAATAATTTGGGTAAATGCTTTGCTCTGAGTGGTAGCCAGCCATTTATCTTTGTCACTTCTATCTGAATGAAGAATTATTTCGAAGTTTAACATTTCACAATTGCTGGCTTTTACTGTGGCACAGCCTGTAAACTTTACTTAGACAGATTCCTTAAATCATATCAAGAAATCAATGACTTTTCCTCACTGCAGGCTTCAGACCCTGGTACAGCATCTCATAATGGCTCCTCATTTTCACTTATCAGTCCCTGTATAGGAGGTGCTGAGAAAATGCATGTGTGTGGGCTTACAGCTGAAGTCCTTTTTACTGCTCTGAGTGCCATGAATGTGCGTCCTTATACGCCATAACTCCTGGTTAAAACAATACACATAAATTATTCTCACATGTAAGCCTTGAATTTTCTTGCCTTAGCTTAGGCAACATGTAACAGCCTTTTGGGTAGCTGCTGAATTTATTCCTGTGGGAAGGTGAAATGGAAGAAATGAAAAATCTAAACATAATTTTAGAGAAAGGGTAGCTGAATGCACAGGCAGAGGATGCATTTAAAATGGTTTGTGTTTTAAAAAAAATCCCTCATAACTATTTAGTTAGTACTTTTGTTCTATAATTAAGACAATTATCTCAAGTATTCCCAGCAGTTCTTCTGCATTAGGTTACTGAAGCTAAATCAAATGCCCACTCTTCTTATTTCTTCTCTGACTTATGTGTAAAGGGCTCCCTTTGCAGGCTGCTGGTGATGGGCATTCTGCTTCCCTGTTAAACGGGTGGGCTTGGGGGGAGAAGGGGGGGTATCCCATGATACCCAGATGGTGAATAAACTTCCTGTACCCACACTGGCTATTAGAGAATGTATTAGCATCCTTTGGTACAAGGCTGTGCTGGGTACTCTGGGAATTGATGAACAAGTGGGGCAGTGAGGAGATGATAACATGTTTGGCACAATAGACCATGTTATTGTCTAAAAAGTTTGTTTGACATATGGTTATTCTAACACAAATAGTAAATACCTCATTATACAAAGCTATTACTGTTTCTGATTTGGCTTTCTGTACTTCAGTGAAAGCAATGTATCTCTAGCATTTATTGGACTGCAGTAGTGACAAAAATGCAGCACACTGGCATCATTATGTATGTACAGAACTCTATTTTTTCAGGCCACTGGATACCTCACAGATGTAGATCTATTTCCCTTCATTGTTTATGTACTTAGCCTTAAAATCTGAACTCTTCTAGTGGCAGTGTGGCCTGGGAGAGGCAGCTCAGAGCTTGTGTGTGACATTTCGTTCTAAGTGAAGCTTCTCTGAGGGAGAAGTTGTGGTGAGGGTGGGTGGAACAGGTCACGTTGCTCCAGGACAGTTCTAGGGGTCTCTGATGACCCCAGATGGGGCCAATTAGGACTTAAAACAGCCATGAGCAGCCTACAGTGCTCTGTGCCTGGAAGGGAGCCTGCCTCCATGAGCTCTTGGTTTCTCTCCTAATCTCCTGAGAATAAGCAAGGTTTCTGAGCCAATATCTGTGAGAAAAAAGCCATAAAAATACAGTGAACCACTTAAGAATGTGTTTTCAGAAGGTTTTTAAAAATGGTCCATCAACGTTGCTAATTGCACATATATTTGCATTCCACCTGTCCAGGCTTGACCTGTGTGATGAGCACATTCAGGGGTAGGGCCAGTGCTACAAGAGGTTGTTCAGTGGCTGCAGGATCAGGACATAGTTAGACACAGGTAAGTTTAGTTCATTGATGTAACATACTCTTAATTTAAAAACCTATGCTCAGCAAAAAGTATTATTGCATTCGGATTAGAATATGGTCTTAACTTACAGACATTTAATTTTCACATAAACCCCTCTTAAGTAAGAAAAGGAACTAAGGTAATTTAGAGGAAGCATTTCTATGCTAATGTAAAGCATTTAGGGAACAAGTGGTGCATGAGCAGGCCACTGAAGACATGGCATCTGAAGAACGAGAACAGAGATAAGTTTGATTTTTACACCTAATGGCAAGATCTTATCAGGCAGCAGACTCAAAATGAATTTCTGAAAACTAGGACTGGGATTTGAGGTATGGCATGACAGAATTCGGATTTACAGAAGAGGCTAGGTAAAGAGGTGCAAACATACTTTTTGTTTAGATGTATCATCTTGTTTTAATAAAGTGTATTGCATTCTAACAACGCTCCTTCCCTTCTGTTAGGCTGAGCGGTCTTTGAAGTGTATCCTCCCCTACTCCAAAATGGAATTGAAATACCTAATCATTGCTTCCAGGTGTGTTGAATTTTGCTTCAGCCTTGCCCCCTTGTTTCTGGGGTTTGGCTTGCTTCAGTCCCTGACACTTCATCCTGCCCTAGATGCCCCTGTAAGTTGCATGCTTGGCTCTGCAGCTAAGTACAGAGCCGTACGTGCCCCAGCACCTGCACTAGTCTGGAACTCTGCCACACCCTAGCAACATCTCTGGCAGGCAATTGTTTCACAGTTGTTCTCACACAGAGTCTTACAGCAATCTGTGCCCAGGCTGCAAGGGTAGTGTTGACAAATTTCCTGATATGGAACTTTTAGGGTCACAGGAACACTTCTGGTCCTAGTAGGAATTTAGTATGGCCTCATACACTGAAACTAGGATCCTTCACAGAAAAGGAAAACAGGATTTTGCCCTGTATTTCCAAAAATATTTTATTTTTCTTTTTTATAAAAGCATTTGGCTTTCTGAACACTCCTATTATTTCTAAGGTGTTGTGGGAATTTGTATTGCTGACCTGGCACTCTTGCTTTCTTATCTGCTGTTTCATCATGATTTCACTGTAGTGACATTTGTTGTTAGAAAATCAATACAGTGAGTTTGGGAAGAGCTGCAGCTGCTTGGGAAGTGGAAGCAACAAGCTAAACAGCTGATCTATCAAGTTCACTTGCAATATTTGTCTCAGTAATGGATCACAGCCTCATCCAGTTAAGAGATGGCCTTGGCAGTCACCTCAGTAGTAGCTCAGGCTGGCTCTGGTGATAGAAAAATCTGTTCAGACCACTGAGGAATACTCTTCCTGGAGTTCCTGAAGGAAAACTAGGAAGTCAGCTTCAGACAGGGCAGATGCAGCCCAGTCCTTGTTCCCTCCATACCCTTTTGGACTTGCACATACCTGATTTTTGGCATGTGAACAGAGAGGTTTGGGCATTGGAATATGCTTTCTGAAGTGCTACCCTGAGGGGCCATGACTCTTCATCCTGGGTTTTCTCACTGTTAAAATCTTGAAAAGAGTCTTTAATATGCAGATTGATTGAATGAAATGACTAAAAAGGGTGCTCCCATTATTGCCATGAATCAGGATTCAGATTTGATTGTGTATTATATTCTTAAATATATTCAGCACAAAATGCCTTGCATTTCAGTGTGTGAAATGACAGGCAGGGCATCAGCTGAAATGGGCCATGCACTGACTCATTAGACAATGTGTCTGATTTTTACTGAGTACCTCTATTTCAGTGGCAAGTTTAGATCTTCTGATGGGAAGCAGAAATGTTCAGTAGGTAATATAACAAAATCAACTAGTTATTTGATGGGGCTGAGAAATGAATGGCCTTAGTTCAGTGAAGGATGAGTATTTCTGAATGAAGCTCATCAGATTCATAATCATGCCAAATCCAAGACTAGCTGGATGGAAATTTTTCTCTGAAAAGCATTACTCTTATTTTCTAGAAAACTCCCAATGTGCTGGCTGTGAACCTAAGATGTGGTACCTTGTGGTAGTACAAAAGTGAGAATCAAATGTGTTACTGGAGTGCATTTTAAAAATACATGAATTGAAAACTAATTTAAAAAGCTCTTGGGATTAGCCAATTTCCATAGAAAGAGCTCTGCTCTCTGGAATATATTTCAGAGATAATATCCCAAAGTTTTCCTATGCAAGGTTCTTGAAGTCACAACTTTGGAATAGTGAATGCTTAAGAGTATAGATACCTATCAATAGGCCATATTAATGTATCTTATGTGGTTTCCTCTCCTTTTAGAAGTCATGTAAGTTGATTCTGCTCATGTGCAAATCTTTAAATCAAGTTTTTTCCCATGGATAATCAAGTTGAAATATTGCCTAATCGTTTCCCTTCTTAGAGGAGGACTAACTTATGGATTCTGTGGATAATTTTCAGATTCTTACAGTTACCAGATTCTTCTGGATTTCTGGAATGAATACTTTCTAAAAAGGGTGGTACTTCTTCCAAATTGATTTGAATCTGCATGGTTTGAAGTAGCCATGTGCTAGTTCTACCCTCCCCAGGTCCAGTGTTAGAGAAAGCTAAAGTTGTTTGGATTGTTTGAGAAGAGAATAAGGGAGGGGAAAAGTGAGATTATGGAACACAACTGTGGAATAAAGCTGTTTCTAGCTAACTGTAGGGTGCTAAACATCTACAGCAGCCTCATGAACAATGCAAGACCAAATTTCTGTGAAATCAAGTGATCTTTAATGCACATTGGGTGCCGGTTCCAGGAACGCGCCATCTTCTAGGAATCAGCAACCATTTGCTCGGGTCCCGCGCTTTGTTTGTGCGGCGCTGCTCTGCTGAAGGCGCTCGGTGACGGGGCCCAAACCAGTGACACAGTCAGATACGCAGATGGGCCTCGGGAGAGGGAGGCCAGTGCAGTGTTGTGCCAGTGCTTTGCAAACAACTGTGTCTGCACGTAATGTACCCTCATCAATATGTGGGGTGTATGTTGTGCTTCTGGATGCTGAACCAGCAGCACAGTTGTGTGTCCATCTCTTTAAATCTTCCGTGATTATAACTGTCATTACAATCACTCGTCGGTGTGAGAGGGAGTGTGTAATAAACTTGTGTAATTTGTTTCCTACTTATTGTCAAGCTCTCCCACTTGTAAATAACTTGAATTAAACCACATCAGTAATCTAGTCAGTGTGCACTATAGCAAGTCTTACATGTGCTTCAGAACTGGGCTACAGATCAAATTGGAATGCATTTTTCAATAGTTTATAGCGCACATACTGAACATCACAATTCTTTTGCATACTGAAAAACATGAGAAGCAATGTTAAGTTCAATATGTAATTATCATAGCATTCTATACTATGTTTGGGTTGGAAGGGACCTTAGAGATCATCTAGTTCCAATCCCCCTTCCATGGGCAGGGGCACTTTAAGTTTTATATGTTTTTATTTTCTAAATCTCGTATTTAGTATAGCAGTATTTCAAGTAATCCAATTTTGTCCCTAGATTTAATCTTTATTCTATGTATTTGCTTTGAGATTGATTCTGCTGCTTTTTTGTACCATAGTTTTTTTGTGTGAAGTCACTTCATTTTTAAAACTCAGTGAAATAGGGCTTCTTTCTACTCTTCTTGACATTGTTGAATAAGAGTCTGCACATACTTTGCAAATATTGTTACTCTTATTCATGACATGTGTATTTGTAGATGAAAAGCAGTGTGAATAACAGTCATTAAAATACCTTTCCTTCCAAGAATATCTGAAACCACCGAGGTAATTCAGTGGGGCAACACCAGAGTTATTTTTGCAGAACTTATCAATAATTGCCCTAACTAGGAAACTGTTTTTTTCAACACCAGTATCTGGATAAAAATTTGCTGATGTACCAAGTATGAAACATAAACTTCAGGGAAAGGTTTCATTGATACTTGATTTATAATGGATTAGGTACTCTGTCAACTACTGTCTCAATCTTACTTCTTTCAAATAGGCCCACAAAATGCTTGATATCTGTTCTGAGCAGATGTATCGTTAAGGCTTTTCTGCTGAAATACTCTTAAATCTGCAGGAGGAAAAGAATTTCTGGGTTGAACTCATGTCTCCAGAAGTTCTAAGTATGGTTAGTATAGTTATTGAAATCGTGTAGTCATCTCCATTTTTATTGGAACAGAACAATATATACCTAGGTATTTGCATAGGACCTACGCTGCTAAATTCTGCTCTAGAAGTTAAAGTAGTAACTACATAGCTGGCTTGACTTTTGGCAATGCCTTTTACAACAGTTAATCCCACAAAAGTACTGTGCAATGTATGAACTTATGCATTATATAGCAGTAGCTTATTAAATACTGTTTAATCTATGTCTATCTTGCCAAGTCTCTCTTTTGGCTATAATTTAAAAAAAGACATCTGAAGTCAGCAAATATGAACTTTCTGACTTTAGACATTTGAAAATCTCAGAGTTAGAATTTACTTTTTGAGGACGGAAATGCAAATGAGTGTGTTAGTGTAGAGCTAGGGCAGGAAGTTTTCACAGGGTCTGACACTGGTGCATGGGAGAGATGGTTCTCCTGCTCTCTTATGGGGCATGCCTCATCTGCAATATCCCCCAGAACAATCCTTTGGCACTTTTGTGATGGACCTTATGCAGGGTTTAGTTTCTCATTGCACAGAGCTACTTGGAAGGAGGGGAGGAGAAAGGGCCTGAGCTTCTGGCTCCATTACTGTAATGAGAAATAAATTGGATACAAGGAGCATTTGTGTTGGGCCTTATGATTTGGTGCTCTCAGACCATGTTGTGTTGTGACTAATGCTTTTTCCTACTTTATTGTTGCTGAAATCAATGGCAAAACTCCATTTATGTTAAGAGCACATGACAAGATCCAGAATAAGTGAAAGAAACAGATGACTAACAGTAATGGATATAATTGGGAAAAAACAGTCTTATCAAAGGGTATATTCAGGGCTGATTTAGAGCGCTAAGTAAAGATCATTTGTATCTGACTCAAAACAAGATAAAGGTAACAGCTGCTAAAGGCATATCCACTGTGCACAGAGGGACAGAGGGAAAGGGTCTGAAAGTTCTTTTTAACTGGGGGGGGTTTACTAGTAGTAGTAACTGCAGTAGTAGTTATGTAAACTATCTTTTAATTGGTAAACAGGAATACTTCCCTTTGCCCAAATTTATTTTTTGAGATTAAACTTTTGCTTGTGCAAACAGTGTCCTCAGGCTGGTACACAGCAATGGACATCTGTGCTTCTTCAAGTCATTAGCACTAGATTAGAAATTTTGGCTGAAATTCTGAGTATTGAGTACAAGCTTGCAACACCTTATTTCAGCTGATCCACATTAGGGTTCAGTACTATCCATTCTCTGGCCTGTTGTTATCTAGCAATTTATGGGAAGGTGCTATGAAGTGTGGGACTCTTGGGTAACCTGATTAATGTCTCTAACTAGAAGGGAGATTCATGTCTCCTGCTTGGTTTAGAGTGATGAACGGCCAGAATCCAAACTGCTCTTCTGTGACAGTGTTATGCAGGGGAGCCCAAATTCTTTGAATCACTGCTTTTAGCTTGGTTGGTCAAATGTATCAAATGGCTAAATTACAAGTGATGCCAGGAGCCCTGATGTGATCCTCAGTGTTTATGTCCATCCAGTTTGTGAGCTGCACGGACACTGCGCTCTGCAGCCCTGAATCAGCAAGAAAGGTTAAGAGTTGTGTGGAGAAAATGAAACCGTAGAGTGAACAGTAAAGAAGAAAACTGTTGAAACATTTAAGCAGTAGAGAGATTGACGTTAGAAAGCTAGAGATATCAGCAGATAAGGGAAATCTGCAACCCATCTTATTTCTAGCACAGATCTTGAGTATTTTTACTTAAAAACAGTGGGTTTAAACCCTTTCGGTCTGTGGATCCACTGAAATATGGACCTCTGACCAGTAAACTTATTGCTATTGACTAAACCTAAAAACGCATGACCTTAGTTTCTTCTTTTAGAGTCCTTAGAAGCAGTTTCTGGACCTTGAGGATTCACTGCTTAGAATTAGTTGATTACTTTAACTCAGGAGAATTGCTGACTTGCAAAAGAACTCAGTAGAAACAGGCAGAGATATGTAAATTTAATTTCTGGTTGCTGGTTAATTAGAAGAAAATGTCCTGTATCTTGGAGAGAAAAAGGACAGGACGTGGCACTTGGCCACCTCTGAAGCCACAGTTCTTGGCCTCTGCAGTAACCTTGTTTCCTGCAACTCCAGCTGTTCTTACTCTCTGCTTGTGCCTGGCTGTGGCTCCCTGCCCCACGAACAGTGTTGGTACAACTGTTGTAAGATTATGCGATAAACTGGATTGGTGAGTAGGGGACTGAGCTAAAAATAATCTGCTTTGAACCTAGATTATGTCACCAATCTTGTGAGCACTGGTCACATGGCTGGCAGGCAAGGGCATGCACCTCAGAGGTGCGGGTGGAGGAAGGGGCTGAGTGCCTGGGACACAGAGGCAGGGCTGGCAACCTGTCAGGAAAGCTTGATGTTGAAACTGTACTGTAAAATGGCATGTTAGGGTGGTGCATATTCACACGTGGGCTGCTCCAGCACTGTGTTTGGGTCCCTGGCAGGAGTGTGGTGTAGGTGGTGTAGAACTGACGATGAGGATGGCTGGCCCTGAAATGGGGCTGTGCAGTATGCAGGTTATGTGTGACAGTGTGTAACTACTCCAGCTTGGGCATGAAGGGCAAGACACGCGGTGCTGTAGCAGACTGAACAGAGAGGTGCACTGCTAACCTCTGGAAATGGTAGGGCTGAGCTGTGCCTTGCCTACCTGCCTTTCCTGGAAGCCACATCAGGTATGCACTCTGTGGAGATGCAGTTTCTACTTTCAGGGATGCTAAGCAGTGTTTCCAGGCTGTACTTGGTGAGATGGCCAAGCTGTTGGAGGGCCCATGGAGAAGATTCAAGTTGATTCCTTTCTTGCCTGTAGATATTCCGAGCCATCAGTGCAAGTGGGCTTTGGAGGGGTAAGGTCATGGCCTTCTGTATCTCAAATCTAGCTCTTACTGCTGGGATGAGGCTCAAAAAAGGGTGGGCATGAAAAGCCTTGGTTTTATAACTTCCTAATTAGAGCACTCAGATTGAAGTGGTCATTAGCTCCTGCCTCAGGGACTGTGTTAGGCACTCTGTATAAAACGTCATGATTCCCCCGGGAGTGAAGCAGCCACATCTTCTAGACTGCACTTCCTGAAGGCATTCCTGTTCCAGCATCTGTAACAGCGCTCTGAGTTTGTCAGGGCTCTGCCACTTGTTAGTGGTTAACAGCTCATGGGGAGAATGACAAGGCAGGCTAATAAAATGTTTTGTCTGTGTTAATGGTTGAAATTTGGAAGTCATCCTCAACAGGGCTTCAGATTGAGTCAAAGGTGAGAACCAAGAAGGTGCCAATCCTTCATTTGGAGCGTTTAGTCCTGAGATTTGTGGGCACAATCAAAATAGCTTGACAAAGGTGCTGCTGAAACTGATGACTTGTACAGCTCTGCAGTGTCACAGGATGAAGCAGTTACAAATAATTTCTGAAGAACCACATTTAAAAGACAGAATAATTAATATTTGGCAAATAATGTGTGGAGGTAGTAATTGTTACTTTAACAGTAGTGTTACAGCAGTACATACATTGAAAACTGATGAGAAAAAACAATCTACAAATGCTATGTATGGAAATTTCTTAAATTGTGCTTTAATGCTGGAGAAATTAGTAGGTTTTCAGTCTTCCTGGCTTTTGACTTTTTGTGAGTTATTTGGCTGCTTTGCTATGTTCAGATTTCAAAACCGCTACGTTAAATGCAAGAGTTCAGCTCTGTTCAGAGGCGTGTGAGAGCAGCAGTGGCTGATGTCCAGGAGCGTTTAGCAGGTGCCTACACAGGGCGGTGCTTAACGAGGTGGGTCCCAGAGACAGCAGAGCAGCATTCGCACTGCGCTCTGCCTCTGCAAACATGCCCTGCTTCTCGGCAGAGCCCATCAGCCTAAAGAGAAGGCTGCAGTCATGTGTTTATACTCTTTCCAGGACTGGAGGGGTCTGACTACATTTTTCAATATAAACCTAGCCATCTTTTCCTTGAGTTTATCTTTAAAATTAATTTTCCCATCTGCAGTGTCTCATGCTTTCTTTTACTGATATCTTCGTTGCTTTCTCCAGTAGACAAGTTTTAACACAAACTGAAGAGGATGTTTGTGGGTAATATCATTAGTAACAATGCTGGTCTTGAAAGTATCTCTATAATGTTTGAGCTACTGGAATAAATTACTGTATTGTGTTTCCGTGCTTTTTTTTAATGAGCACTTTCTATATGTGATTACTCAGCCTTGTTTCTGTATCTCAAGAGTTTCTGTACTTAAAATAGCCATACTTGAGCTTAGTTTTGCATAGTTGTTCTGGGGTAAGATTTCAAGATGCTGCAGTTGATATTTTGGGTTTTTTAATGCTTCTGAGGACATGATATTACACCTCAGTATTACCATAGCTGGTTTCTTGTGGAGAAGAAAACCATACAAATGTTTTAGAGGAGGATGAAGCATTTCTTTACTGTTAAATAGTTTGATACAATTTGTAGACTAATTAATGAATATTATTTATACATTTATTTATCTTATAAATAATACAAAGAGATCTTGCATATAACATAAACTTACAGTTTAATTTAATAACTAATGTATGTTATCACCCATATTATTTGTGACTCTACTTGTTTTTATAGTGCTGTATGTAACTAAGAATGCTCACCTAGTAAATAATTTGTCTTTACCATACAAAGTATTGCCACTTTTGTATTTTAAGGAAGTGATTAATGCTCCCTGTCAAGACTGGTCTGTTGCTGTTGGCTTTTTATGGAAGCTTTTTTCATTCATGCATCTATTTCTGTATATTAAGTTTGTCTTCCTTGGCTTATTTCTCTTCAGAAGCAGATCCTCTAACACAGCTCAGCTGCAGTTGTCACACCTGTGCTCAGAAAAAGACAGTGTTGAAGGGGGGTTTTGCTTTGGGGTGTACTGTGAACAGCATGATCCTTTCTTGCTAAATCTACCAAAAGACATAAAACTGAAGGGCTGCCGTGGGACTCTGCCTACACATTGTATCCCAGAGCAGTTTGTGGAGTGACATCTTGAGTCTGTTGCCAAATTTGAGGTGTGATGTTGTGATGATTTTGGTTCATCTTAGGCTTGTGTTTATTGCAAGTAACTACAGGCTCAGGCTGTTTGCTGACCTCTTTCAGGAGATGTGCTGATGGCTGCAGATCTGGCAAGAATCCATCCTTAGAACTGATGTCCTTGTTTTCAGTGTCAAAAAGAAATCATGTGGCATGAAATCATGTTTGTGAAAGTTGTCCCGCTTTAATATTCCCTGTTTCATATTTTTGAAACACTTACGTATTTGAGGCTATGAACCTGTCCCTTCTGGGGTCCTAAATTAACTATAAAAGGATATAGATATCTCAGTTTTTGAAATTTAGCAGAGACTATTGGTAGTGGGGACTGATCTAACAGTCCATGTTTTGTTATCCTTGCTTTCCCATTTTGTGCCTTTTTACTGAAAACATAGCAATGATCTTTCTTGGTAATCTTTAGTTGTTTATTCTGGTTTCATGCATGTTGACTAGATTTTTAAAAAATTTATTTTTATTTCCAGTTCCTGCCTCAGAAGAGGCAACTTGCATTACTACTTGTGTTGCTGCTGGATTCTAGACAACACCTGACTACATTAGTCTATACCTATACTATATCTGCCTGGCTTTTGGCTGTCCCTCTATGTGCAGACTTGGCTGACAAGTTGCTTCCTGATAAGACAGAGTTGTTAGTGATGGTCGTCTGCTGGAAGGGGTCTATTATCTTTGCTGGCCGTTTTCCACTGACAACAATTTCCTTCCTTGCTTCAAAACTCATTACGATTTTTTACTTTGAATGTTCTTGTGGGGCTAATATTTATTTATCTGTTTATTCTTTGAATTTACACAGAACTCTGCTAGCTTTAATTAACAGGCATCCATCTGTGCTCTCAGAGCCCTGATGGTAATTAAAATTAAGCATCTCTGCATTGTCCAAAGCAATATATAGAACCAAATTTTACAAAACATTTCTGGAAATGTCTGTGTGTAGGGGTTTCCTCTCCTGCTGGCTTCCCTTAGTTTGTGGTGTTGTAGTGCAATCAATGCTGTGAATTAAGCACGTATTGTAACAGCTTTGCCTGCTGCTTCTCTTCAAAGCTTAGCAGGTTTTTTTATAGGCACTTCTTACACACAAAGAAGTGGCATTTCCAAGGCACCTGGTGCCTGCAGCACGAATTCAGTCCTGGTGGGGCAGGAATAGGCATGCCAAGGCAATCATGGCAAAGCCTCAACATTGCTGCTCCTGCATCTTTCTGATCTGAGCCAGCCATGATGTTGGCTTTGGATTTGAAGTAGGGCTAGGTTTAGGGTTATACTTAAGGTTAGGGTTAAGAGATTCAAAGACCCTGCAGGTCTGAGAACACTAGTGCTGGAACAGGCATGGCAAGGTGATTCTTTCTGTGGGTTTTACCATCTTGAATAAGGTTTCATTTTTTTTTTTTAATACAATAGTAATACTTCACAATACATACTGCCCAAGGGGGAGAAGTCCACAAGCTCCTGTGAACTGGCAAAGTGTTTGGAAAGCAAAATACAGAGTGACAACATAAATGCAAAAGTTTGTTCTAGCTCATCCCATGAGCTGTGCTGTTAAGGATTGTGCTAATAGCTTGCTGGAGGCCTATGAAAGGAGACGGTTTCTGCAGCTTGTGGGTTCCAACCTGCAGCACCAGGTTCTTGCCCCAGTGTTCCTGGACCTGTAGGATATTGAACTCTCTAAACCCTACCACTAATTCTAACCCTCACCTTAAACCTAGTAAAGTGCAAAAAATAGTTTTCCCCCATTCAGTGTCTCAAGTTCTCATGGCCTTTTTCTAGTCGTGAAAAGGCATTGCTTTTCATTAGTTTATTCTCTCTTCATTCTCATCCCAAAAGCTGCAGAGTGCTTTTCAGAAACTATTATTAGATAGAAAAAAAATTATAATCCCTTATATGTTGTCAGCTTGCTCCATCAGTATTAGTTCATTTGAACCTTCTTACCTCTGTACCAAGAGGCCTCATGGTAATGAAGGTGTGGGAAGATGATTGGTTTATTGTACCATACACTGTACTAACAATCTCACATGAGGTGCCTGCTGCCTGTGTCTTGAGACCTGTTTAGGTAAGTGCAGTCTCCAGGGAAAGTTTAGTCCTCTTTGATCTGCTAGAGCACAGGTTGCAGGACAGAAGGCGGGAGGGGTAATTTCAGGACATTGGTAACCTGTAGGTAAAAACTGTTGCCTCAGCCTTGAGGCTGGCTCAGTTCACATGGGAACTGTATAACCAACTTGTGACATTGCAGATTCAACAAAATAAGCAGTGTGTTTAATATTTCTTAATGGGGAATTTTTATCTTGAAGGTCCCTGTGCTGGTGAATTACTGATAAGGTTAAAGGGAGTTATGATGACAAGCAGATCCCAAGGACTGGGTTTTTTTTGTACTGTGGACTGTTCAGATCTATTTTGAAATTTGCAGCTATTAGTTTTTCCCTGTCATTAACACACGTTACCGGACAGAGTATGTTATAACCCAGGTGTCCTCAACATTTTTTGCACCAAAGCTTTCTTCTGGTATTTAAAACAGTGTGCCTGCTACATCTTGCATTCATTTGCATTTCTGCTCTTGGAGGGACAGATTTGGGGAGCAACAAAAGAGGAGATTGAGGGTAGAAAAAACCACACTAAATACCTGAGATATGAAGGGAAGCACAGGTTTTTAACAAACTGTACCTCACAGTTTGTTAAGGCCAAATATTTTCAAGTTGCTGCTTTGCTAGAAATGTGTCAAAAGAAGGGTGGCAACACAATCTTAGAAACTATTTTTTTCCAATTACTGTTTAAAATTATTATGCTTCTGACTTGCAGATCTGGCATCCTTTGTGTATAGATTTTCATATTTAAAAGTATAGATTGAGTGATCCTTGCGCTGGTAGGTCTGGCATCCTGCGCTTATTCAGGCGTAAAAGACAAAATTTGTAGGTTGAAATGATGTATTTTATTGGAACATCTGTTCCAGCTGGAAGAAGGTTGGAAAGCATTTGGGCACAAGGCCTCCACATTAGGCTTCACAAAATTAGTGTAGACTTCAAGCTAAGGACATTAGCTGAAGAGCTGTGGCTCTTGTAACCTCCCTGTATCAATCAGCTGAATAATTTCAAGGAAATGTACAGGTAATTGTTGGTGTGTAAAAGTGCTGTTTTCTGGAGACTATTCATGTAACTATTTTGAAGGACTGTGAATGTATTTTAGAAGTAGGCATAGTTGCTGGGAAAAAACCTGCAGATAAAAGAATTTCCATCTTCTTTTTTTAGGACCATAGACTGCTTCTAGAATGACTGCTTCAGGATAATTCAACAAAATTAATTTGTTGGCCAAAAGTAGGATTGACTGAAACAATCCATGTTTCATTTGTCATGGCTCAAAGGACTCTTCAAGAGACCTCTTACTTTTTGTACCTTCTGGGAAAATTGCTTTTCAGCCAAATCTAAGCCCGTGAATAACAGCAGAATAAGCACTTCAAGTTGTAATCCCACATTAAATTGTCAGTCATAGTCAGTGTTACTTGCTTCTATTTTTTTTTTCTAATTAACTACACTGTGGAGTTGTTGGAACACGGGGCTGATTCCAAAGGGGGAAGCATTTAGTTGTAAAATAAGATGTATGGTGAGTATAAGACTTGGGGTCTGAGCTGTTAATCCCACTCACAAGAGGAGATTTTGGAGACAGAAATCACTTGTTTCAGCATGTGCTCGGAGGACCTGCTTATTGCTGGGGTCTTTTGCCCCCAACCACTGAAGGAAAATCCACTGTGAAAAAACCACTTCAGTGGAAAAACCACTGAAGTTACCCACCACTGAAGGAAAAAAATGTTTAATGTCATTAAATGCAGTCTAACATGGAGGCTGGTAGCACTAGAGCTAGGAGTAAATAAATAAAAAAAAAAATCTCACTTTTGTGTGTGTATTTATGCAATACAAATACTGAAGTCAGAACATTACCTGGTTCTGTTTCCTCTGTGAGTCCATGTAAAAGCATGAGAAGAAATATGTTCAAGTATTTAAACAATGTCATCTATACATAATTTTCAAACTTTAGAATACTGTTCCCAGATTAAAAAATAGCAACAATTAGACTCAGCATCCTGATACCAGTTAGAATGATAATTATTAACGCAAACAACTGATTCATGCTAGATGCAATAGATATGACACTTTGAAAAGAATACTCTTTGGTCCAAACCTAACCCTGTGGGAAGTTTCTGTGCATGGAACTGATTTTGTCCTTATATAGTTTTCTAGCCTGTTGTACATTGTGCAAATTGCTCAGCTGACTGAAGGCTGTTCTGTGCTCATAAGGAGTCACAGCAGAGAAGTCCCTCTGAGAAACTTCAGGAGGCTGATGCAGCCCCTGCAGCTACCATGTGGGAAAATTCCCTTTGGTAGCTGTGTCAGACTCTGCAGATCCTCCTGTGTAGGATTGCCTGTTCCAACAGCCCTGTGACTGGAAGCTCCTGGGAACATGAACCTGCCATCCAGTACCTCTGGTCTGGGATCTTCTCAGTCACTCAAAACTATAAAATTATCAAGAAGTTACTCACCCAGTATGAAGTGTTTTGGGGGAATCTCTGTATTTGAACTGTTTAGCACCTGTGTGTTTTACTTTGTGGAAATATGTAAAAGAAGAGAGAGGCAGCCTGGAAGAACAGGTGGAGAAAAAACGAGTAAGGGCAATGAAACTGGAAGCAAAGGGAAGCGGCTGAGGGCTGCAGTATTGCTGGAAGGGGATTTGTTGATTGACCATAAAGTCTTGTGAGCAAGTACACACTGCATGTACACTGTTGCAGTTTGCAGTGCATTGATATCCTCTCTTCCTCCCTTCTCTCCACTGAATACTGCTCATGGCCTTGTTGAGGTTTGATTATTTGCTTTGTGGCTCATTCTGGATCACTTTAAGGTCCTGCATAAAAGCAGATATTGTGCTGCTGGGTTGAAGAGATGAGCTTGTATTATTCTGGATGAATTTGTAAGTCTAACTTATTAGTTTTGAGACCATAAGTCTACAGTGTTCCCCTTCAATAGAATAAAGAGGTTCAGATAAGGATAGTGTGATTTACTATGCCAATAAATTATTGATTGGAGGCAACTAAGGAAATAATGTGGGTTTTTCCTCTGCCAGTGGGGGCTTTAAGGCAAGAGTTGCAAATACTATTTCTTTGTGATACCAAAAGGCATAATTCTTCCAGGTTTGTTAGAACAAAGAATATGGGTGTGAAATATTCCCGTCCTTCTGGGTTGCGAGCAGCCTCCCGGTGTTGTGCTTCAGTGGGGGATCTGTATCAGCCCCAAGTACCTCCCTGCAGCGCTACAGAAACTCTTCTCTGTCTCACAGCAGACCTGGCCCCGTGGTCACTGTTGAAAGCACTGGGATTAAGGCAGAAGGGGGGGAAGGGGGTAGAGTCTTCCACAAGGCATGTCTAAGTACTTAATACCATAACTGAGCATCACATGGTTCTCACCTTCATTCTTCATTCAAGTCTTTTTAAACACGATCAAGGGGATGTTTCTTTGCTTTATCTAATTGAATTAGGTCGTTAGATTGAAATTAGCATACAGTAAATTGGCAAAGCAGCAATTGCCTACAATAACAGAACCTGGGCACTAAGCACAGCTCGCCATCTTTTCCTAAGAAGAAAAGCCACCCTTAAAGCAGAGAAAGTGAGCTGAATTTGCAAAAATGTTACCTTTTATTCCTTCCTGGATCCTCTGAGATTGCTAACAAATTAACGCTCAGCAGAACAATGGAGCCATTGTCTGTGGGCTGGCAGCAGCATTTGCACATCTTGCCTCAATGAATATTTTGTCAGAACAGTTTCTGCATTGCCAAACTATACTAATCCCCATCCCCCAAGTTAGAGCTAATTAGTAATGCATAAAAGAGGAAGTGCCTTTTTCTCTTGTCTTCTCCATGAAAGAATAATTTGACCTGCTAACAGATAACTTTTGGGACCATGGGAAGAACAGGCCACATAAATGTTTTTTCTTATAGTAAACATGCAGCAGGAGGAATTGACTGTTTTGTAGAGGCTGTCTTGGGACTGTTTGCTTGTCAAACATTAAATATACCGTGGAAAACTGACTTTTTTTTTCTCAGAATTTGCCTTTTTGGCCCCTCTGGTTTTTACTGTGCTATGTCAAAATTGGATATATTTATGATTCTGCTGTAAAACCAGTGGTTCACAAGCCCATGCTCTGTCACACCCTCTATTTGTTAGTTTATTATCATAAGTTTTTGAGTTCTTATTTGTTTTCTTCCTTTCTCCACCCTCACCACAATTTCCCTGTGAATTCTTTTGTGGAGGCTGCAGCTTTCTGAGCCCTTTAGATGAGCTCTGATAAAAGCATTATGAGCAATGCAGTGGCCTCCTCCAGGCTGTCTCTTCTGAAGATGGCAAAATGTAAATAAGCTGTTTGTACAGTTCCAGATTCATTCCTGTTTTATAGCTAAGAATGGCTCAAGTGAAAATCTAATTTCCAACATAGTCTGAGGGAAATGCTTAATTATACACAAAGGAGGAGAAAATGGTTAAGGGGGAAATGACAACAAGCCCAAAACCCATAAAAACTAATGTATGCTGTGAAAATCCACAAGAACTGAAGCAGACAACATAATTTATAAAAAACTATATAGGTTTTCTCTTTCCTTGAAGGAAGAGAGACACTGCATTATCGCTGCCCTGACCAAAGCCCTTTTATCTTCTAGGGATGATTTTTTTTATTCAGTGATATGAAAATAATTCTAATTCAAATTAAAATTACTTCTTGTCTTGAAATCACCTAAAGATATGTTTGGCCCTAATTTCTGATAACTTCTCTGCATTCTGCTTTTTGTCACTGGGCATTGTGTTCTGTTGTAACTCGCATCCTTTTATTCATGGGAAGTCTGACTACCATCTCAGGCTAGAGTAATTCAGTAAGGTTGCTACTGGTTTTGTCAGCAAAAGTGAGAAGTCTCATTTTCTTCTGTTATTACAAGTTCCAGCTTTTGGGATTAATTACTGAGGATAATGAAATGCATATAGCAGGAAGCCTGAGTAGAAACTCCTGCATTTGTTGTTGAACTTCTCATAGCTGGTCCTTGGCTGAGTTTGTGGATCTTTGGAGTTTGATTATTTGTGAAATATGTTGTTTAAAAAGAGAAGTGAATTCTGCAACCCATAGAAGATGACATCAAATTGGGTGAAACTGAACATGTTGAGTTAAGTGTGTTGTTGTTGCTTGTATTCTCTAGCATTTTTAAGTAGGGGTTGATGGACAAGACCTCTGTTACTGTCCGGGTCTTAGCATAGTTAAAGTTGTCACATGCACAGTTCTTATCTTCTCTTTCCATGAATTCAAGGCTTCTATTAATTTAGCTATAATTTAAATATAGCATGATTTGCTGAGAGTTTTTGTAAGACACTTATGAAACAAAATTTTACTGAAATCTCTGTTTGAACACAACAAAAGATGATGATGAAGCTACTCTATAAAACATTTCCCTGAAAGCAGTTTTGGGTTTGCTTTTGCAAATAAATCTTTTTTTCAGCACAGCTCAAAGGCAGTGTCAAAGTGTGCTTGACTGTTTCAAGTTTTTGATCTTGATAGGGGAATTATCAGAAAGAGTTAGGAGGTCAAAATAGTCGTGGAATTAAGAGAAGGGGTGAACAGTGAGAGTGAATGAGAGCATGACACTCCTATCACTGGTAGAAACTAATACTGAAATGAGAGAGCTGCTTCTAAAGAGTTAGATAAGGTGTATATTGCTTTGATGGCATTCTCTAAATCATGAGCTTTTCTATATGAAGCTTGCTGTATGATGTTTGAGAAGGTTGGATGTAAATTGGTGCATCCTCTGAAAAGTTGGAACACTTTAGGGATGATGTTTAAGCAATTAGATTTGAAATCTTAGTCCTGGTGTCAGGACCTGGGAAGCAGGAGCACAGTTGTCTCAGGTCAGTAGTTGGTTATCTCTGGTCTGTGGAGTGATGCTACTGGCTCAGACAATAAGGCAGCGTGTAGGATCCTGGAAACTGATGAAAAGGCTGTTGACCATACACTAAATATCTTGTCCATCCTGCAGGTGGTCTCCCTCCTGTATAGTATGGCAAAGAGTTTATTTTCCATCCATTATACTGATCCCCTTGAATTTAATGTATGTCACAATAGTTCTGTATGTTAATTCTTCTGTCCGCTTTTAAATGTATTTTCTGATGAATTCACAGAAACAGAAATTGCTTAAGGTTGTCTCAGGGAAAAGTAGTTAGACACAAGTAAATTCTCCTGTTTTCTTTGCTTTTTAATTTCAAAGCCTGGCTTTAAATTATGCATAACATTCAAGAACTTCTCCCCAGTGAGTAGCCAGTCATAAGAGACAGTGCACTTTCAGGGAGGTTCTCCAGTAGCTTTATTCCTAATACCAGCACGTATGGGAGCTTTTTGAGCAGTTCTGCAGGAATGTACATCATCTTGCAAGACCATATGTTCGTAAGGAACAGGAACGTAGAAGTCTTAGTATTTTTCAGGCACAGTTATTAAACTGTTTCCTGTTTCTTCAGTCCAAGTGATCAACTGTGGCATTAGCATCATGTGGGGAATTGTGATACCATGTCCAGGGTCAGCTTCTCTGAGGAAAAGCAAGATGCAGACTTGAAGGGCTTAGTAGGAGCATACCTGTACTTCATTCTAGGGTAGAAGTGATCCTTGTGAAGACTTAAGGACAACAGCTGTGGTAAAGCTCCCCTCTGAAGGCAGCCATGCTTTTGGAGCATGGTCTGAGATATTGAGAACCAACTTGGGATCCTGAGTGGAATCTGCAGTCTTACTGACATGGATAAGAACTGTCTAGCCCAAAGCTAGTTTGAGTGTTTTTCTTATGAACTGCAGATACAGTTCTTGACTGCATTGCAGATAAACTGTATGTATAACTTGATTTATGTATGTACATATTTATTCACCCTGAAACAGAAACACAAAGATTGTATGCAGCATTATGCTTGCTGCGCAAAGTCTTCCAATGGCAATAAGCTGATTTTCAGGGAAAAGCTGTGCCTTATTTGCCTCAAACCAAGAACGTTTTCCAGCTGTTTAGTAGGGTATCTTACTGTTTTGACGTCAGCTTGCATCATCTTAAAGATGGATACATGCTGGTGCACTGCAAAAATAGTTGAGGAAGCTGTCTATGACTTGCCCTTCTGTGTGTCCTGTGATACCAATGTGGTGTGTGTGATGCTCACAGTGGTTAACATTTGGTGAACTGCAGTCACCCCAGGTAACACGTGAAAACTGGAGAGCATGGTGTATGCCCAAAGTGTCACAGAGTCTAACATTTTTGAAAAGGATTCCTTTATTATGGCCTTCTTTAACTCTTTGAGGGAATGACTTCACTTTCTATTTATTTTCAGTGAAGTGTTCAAGTATGTGAAAGCAGCGATATGTGAAGTGCCACAAAAAATACGGTACTAAGTGCGCTCCCAGCAACCACCGTGGGGGAGAAATAGCAATTTGGCCAAATGTTCAGAGTGAATAATTTTTCGCTTTTACCTGCCTTTTTGAAGTTTCTATGAGCATAAGGCAGAGCCAGACTTAAAGTTCAACCTGGCTCTAATTAGTGACCGAGGAAAGAAGGTGTATTTGTGTGTCAGCTGGAAAAATGTGCCTTCAAGGACTTGGCTTTGTTGATCTTGGATCTGATTTCAAATTGGCCGATTTGCAAAACAGCCCTTTAAACTTAGATACTGCTTCAGAATGACTGTCAAAACAGTAGAAAAAACAAATAGTCCTATATGCCTAACCCTGTAGTGTATGCAAAAAGCAGCTCTAGGAGCAGCATGGCTCACTGTTATAAGTGATGTGCCACAGGCATCCAGCTGTGTAGATGTAAGGCTTCTTCCTCTGGAAACACATGTGCTTCCCTTTGTTTGTTGAGGCATTATCCAAACTCAAATATACAATATTTTCTTGGGAATGGAACTGCATTTTAAATGCACTAGTGGCCTCATCAAACAGTCTGGAAGAAATACAATTGACTGCTGTATACATTTGGAAACAGAGGAACAGTCACACTTTTTTCAAATGGGGTTACATGGGCTAGAGATGGGAGAGGTAATTCTTGTCCATGGGAAGTGGTGAGATTTTTGTGTAGTCTCCCAAGCTGTTCTATACAACTTTGTCCCACTGTTCCAGCAGTGAATCCAATTTTTTCAGATGAATCTGTACATTTATGGGATGATTTGAGCTTGAAGAGTTTTAATCTGTTGCTGTTTTGGGCTTGAGTTTTGCAAGAATGTATTTGCCTTCTTAGGGGTTCTATGGTTGTGAAGTGTTTGTAGGATTCAAAGAGAGCATAGTAGCTTATAGACTGATGCTAGCTGCTCAAAAGCTGGAGTTTGTTTAATCTAAACAGTTTGCCTTTCAATTCAGTTTTTATACCCAAACTTTGTGTATGTACTTTTCAACAAAATGGGAAGGAAGTAAATACTTATTTTGATGGCAACTGATACTTTTCCCCACCTTGAGGCAAAATAGAGTTTTGGATTGTTTCACTACCATAGCCCCCCTTCTCTGAAAGATTCTTAGAAATGTTATTTCAATCTAGTTGAACACTCATTTTGAAAATATCTTGGCATTTTTCAAGAGAACTTCATCTGAAAATGTAAAAAATTAGGTATTTAAACATCTTCAAGGATGCCCATCTACACTTTTTTTAAACGTGTGTGCTGAATCTGACATGGGGCTGTGAACATTTTTGTTCCCTTGGAACTCCATTTCTTGGAGTTTGGAAATGGATGGAGAGCAAATGCTCTGTTGTGACTTTCTATTTGATGGGAGGCAAATGGTGCTCTCCATGTGCCCGGTGTTTGTGAGGGGATGGTGCACTGACTTTTGTATTTGTTATTTCATATTGCAAGACGAGCCCAGGCCCTGGACAAACCAGACCTTGCGGATGAGGTCTGTGGGGCTTCCTGAAGCTGCACGTGGTCTTTGGAAGCCCCAGAGCTGGAGAAGCAGCCCGACTGATGCTACAAACCGAGCTGTTATTCAGAGCACTCCTGCATCTGTAAGTTTCAAGCTGCAGATTGCTATTGCCAAGCCTGGTCTTCTCCAAGTGTGTACCTAAGTGTCAACAAACTAGAGCAGGAGAACAAGTGACCTGGCACTCCTGGCTTGGCTTACTCCCAAAAACTGATCCACCTTCACTGTCTAAATTTCTCTTGACTGCAGAGAAGCAGGATATGAGTTTAATATTCTGGATAATAAACAGAATACTGAATTAAAGTGAGGATAATATCCCAGACAGGGAATTGTTTGTGCTGCTCTGCTTGTGTCTTTGGGCTTTTTGCCTAGCTGGCCAACACCCAGGGAGCAGGAACTGCTGTGGTTTGCTCCAGGAGAGCAGCAACTGAGGGAAACTTGTTGGGAATTAAGTCCTGCTTCTCATTCCTGATGATGAGAGGCACTTACAGAGTGCAGCAGGGGATTTGATGTTTTGTCTAAGGAAAGCAGCTTGCCAGTACTCCAGAGAGAGACAGCTGCTCAGGGAAGAGGAGCAAAGCATTGGGTGCAGTGGTGCATAAGGCCAAGCCTACAGCTCTAACAGCAAATGTTATTTTAGAAATTCTGAGCTGATTCAAATAACACCCTGGCTGAACAATGTCAGCATGTAACACTGCTACGATGAAGGCACTGTGAGAGACCTGCCTGAAGCACCAGGGCAGCTGGAGGTCTGCAGCTAAGGAAGCAAAATGGAGCAGCCTGAGGAGAGGTTTCCAGGCTCGATCAGAGACCCCATGGGAAGGGCAGGACTGTGGCAGCATCGGGTGCCTGCCCTGATGCAGACAGAAACTGTGTGGGCAACAGGCAGAGGAGCTGCTCTGGGGGTTTGTGTGGATGGTGCAGCAGAGTCAGTGCTGCACATGAGGCTGCCAAAGGCACTTTGGATGTGTGTAATGGGAAAAGTGTTCACAAGGAAAAGACCATGAAAATAAAAGCAGGGGAGAAAAGTCAAGAAGCTGGTAATGTCCCCTATGAGGTACTCTAAAGTGAAAGGAGAGGAATGGAACATGGGGAGGGAAATGGGGAAACTGGAGTTTTGCAGCATAGTGGGCAAGAGGGATTTGGAGGCTGAAAATGTCTTGGGACCAAAAACTACACTTCTGCTTCTACTACAAATAATCCTGTTCCTCTGTGTCATAAGTTTTTCCCCTTTGTAAAAAGGGGACACTAACAATCTTCAATCTAATGTGATGTGCACAATGGTATATGCACGTCATCTGTGTGTGGGAAGGCCCAGAGACCCCAGTCAGGGTCTGAATCTTGTTATACCAAGTGTTGTAAACACCAGAAATGCCCATAAAGCTTTAAAAAGAATTCATGTGCAATTTAAGTGTATTTATGTACACTGCAAGGAAGCTGTTAGAAGAATCCCAGCAATATGTTATGGCTTAAAAAAAGAGGACATAGGTGGGAAGTGAAGAATAGTCATGAAATGGAAAGAATCAAATAAATGAAGCTCGCAGAGTATTAGTTTTTAGTTATAGACAGAAAATAAACACATACAGGCAGAACTGAGAACAGTCTTTCCTCACCTTTCAGTGCAGATGAGGATTTAAACCAAATAAGACTGGGGATACTTATGAGAAAGGGAAACAGAATTAGAATGGATTATGCTGCTCCTGCTGGGAGAATAAAGTTGATCATTAAGTTCTTAGTTTGTAAATTCTGTGGCTAAATAAGGTGCATATTTTTAATTTTATGATTTGGAATCATAAAAGGCTCATTTGGTGTCCTATATGCATTTATCTGGCCCAAACATGGTGTCTGTTTGTGTGATGTGGTGGTGGTTTTGGGTTGTTCCGCCCCCACAAATGGGTAGTGTAGGCAGAGTGCATTCAATCCCGATCTGGTTAGAGTGAAGGTTGTTAAATGGGAAGTGGTTTATTGATTACTATTTTCGCAAGCTATGATAGCCTACCTTTATCATTTTAAGAGATTCTTCTTTTGCCCTTTCATTTAGTGCAAGGTCATGGAACAATTGATTTGGCATTTGGTACAATTTGCAGTTAAAGGGATGAAAACCATGGGTGAGGAACTAAAATGGTTGCAGTGTTTGTTTTACTTCTTCCTTCTGCTCTTCTCCCCTCCTCCAAATGATTACTTGCTGCATTTTCAAGGAAGATTAATAATCAGATTGTCAATCTGTCTACAGATTTCAGCTTGATCAAATGCTCAGCTGGATCCAATAGTTTTCTCCAGCAGGTGTTAAAGACAGAATAGGATTCTTCTGCTCTTATCCACACCCTCTCCCTCTCTTTCCCTTCACTAAGAGAGCAGCAAATCCATATTACATGCTGTTATCAAAAAGTTTAATTCAACATTTCGGGTGTATGCATGGTTTTTCTTTATTATTATTTATTTTTAATCCTTTATAAGGCTCTTGTTTAACATTGCCGCTTTTAAATTGCAAAATAGTGTAATTTGACTGCTGTCTGGAGAGACAAGTTTGAATTTATTTTAAAAAAACCGAGAACACCACAAACTAACATCCAACAAACTATCTATGCAGTGTTCTCATAGGCAAAGATGCTCTATTGTGATGTTAGATATTGATTTGACATAATCTCCCTCATGATACGGCATCTTTCTCCATAGAGGATAGAGAGGTCCTGCTGTAATTCGAGGGTTGCCAAAACTGGTGGTGATTTGTACATAACGTGGATGGGCAGTGGTTTGGCTTTTGGGTTGGAAGCACAGCAAGAGCGGCTTGGTGCCAGCAGCTGCGTTTGACACCTGCCACGACAAAATCCCCCAGCAACAGCACTGGCAGGCGGGTGTGCCGCGGGGCCGGCCTCCCCTCCAGCGCTGCCCTCCGCTCGCTGCCGGGGCTGGGCACAGACCGCCCCGCTCCAGCCTGCGCTGGGCACCTCCGCAGCCCCTCGGCAGCTGTCCTGGCAGCGGCAGGCACGCTGCTCAACTGCGGCCGGGCGTGCCTGGGCTCAGAGCGCTCCAGGGTGAAATACATTGTGACAGATATTAGCTATCGTTTATGATGCGTTATGGCCAGAATATATCCTATTGGCTATAGATTCCTATAGGAAAAGCTATACTTGGTACTGGGGACAAAAATGAATTCTAGACTGCAGAGATGTCTTTCCTTTTTCTTTATGAAGAGGAGTTTGTGCTTAGAATAATCTGTCACAGAACAGGTGCAAAAAGACAAACCAGCCTTTGCGGTCTGGTATCTAAGACCATTTTAACTTTAAAGAACTGTAAGGAACAAATTGCCCTTAGCCCTATTTTCATAATGAAAACACATAAATCTAATTAAAACAGAGAGAAATCTAATAAGGCTTTTGTCATTAGTGATGATCAGACACTTAAGGCTGTCTGTAGCCCAACTCTCTGTGCAACCTTATTAGGTAAGAGATTGTTCCTTGTGCTTTCTTAAGGAACATTTTCTGTTAACAAGCCCTATTTAGAATGTGCAAAGAGTTAATTATATCCAGTGCTTAATGAGTTCTTAGCTTCTGAGAATTTCTCTGGCTGAGGCTGAGAACAGCTGACATATTTCATAGGCAAACTATTTGCTGTTATCTCTGCCTTGCTGAAAGACTGCAATTGCTCTACCTTTGTAGGTGCTGGCAGTAGAGCAGAGAGGTGGATAATAGGAATGGGAATTCCCTGAGAAAACTGTGCAATAAAAAACGTGCTGTGTTAATTCCATGAGAAGTTTCTTAATTTTTGTTGCCTTGCTCTTTCAAGCCACCCAGCTTCAGGAAAAGTAGTTGTGTATAATGAACTGCCTGTGCCATGGAGCCATTTACAGAGGAAACGTGGGGATGAGGTGGCAATTCCCCTAGAGCTGGAAAAAAAATTAAGATGCATGATTATTCCTTTACTTCATAGTGGAACTGGGCTTTGGGTTTATAATAAAAGATAAGCTTATTAGTATTGCAGTTACTTCATCTTGCAAACTGCACTTGAAGATGTGGAGAAAGCTTAATCTGTTTGTCATGCCTACCTAATTTTATCTCTAACAAGAATCTGTGTTTGAGAGCTATTGACTTTCATGCCTTAGAGCTGGGGATGCTCAGCACTGGACAGGAGGAAACCTTTTGGTTGTTTTTTGCTGATGTAAGTCAGGAGTGAAAATCCCCAGATATGCTGACGTGGTTATGCTAAAAGAGAGAATGGACCCCTAAGTTTGTGGTGGGTGTTTTTGTTTGTTTGTTTGTTTTTAATAGGGATGCTGGCTATTGCAGTGTGAGTCTGCGTGTGTGAATGATAATGACAAATGAATCAGGAAATCAGTGGAGGAGAATATGTTCGGAAATGGTAGTTAATATCAACTGAAAATAAAATAAGCTGTGTACAGCACTTAACACAACCAGGAATGAAAAGGATAGGAGCAATGTAGTTAGTATGGCTTCCTGCATCATATTTAATTTTTTTCATGGGCCTGAAAGTCTGAAAATAAGCTGGAGGCAGCAGACTCTGTCTAATCCATAAGCACTTCCCCCTTTTCCAGTGTAACTAGGGGAACCTGGCATTAGTCATCACTGCAGGTGATTGGGGAGCAGGAGGGATTTATGGCTGAGAAGTGAAGGGTTTAAAAGTCACAATTCATCTAATCACAGCTGCTGAACTGACTTTAATTAGAGAGCATTTGGTGTGTTGTTGGCAAGCTTTCCATCTATCATAAACAAAGACACCAAACTAACAAAAATACTTGCCAGCCCCCTTACCTCCTACACAAAAACATTAAAAAGGCAAGTGGCAAAGACATATCTGATAAAGAATTATTACTGGCAGGGATGGGAGAGCATCTATTGATCTGCTTCATGTAGGCATGTCTATAACTCAGATGGCTGTGTTATATGAAACAGCAGGTAGAGAGATAAGGTTTGATATCGGGAAAGAAGGAATCTGCCTCTAGTAATTATACACATGGGCAAAGCAGCTTTTCAAGCAAATCAAAGTTAAGTTTGGTCCAAATTCAACTCTACTACACTCTACTGAGGGCAGTAGTGTTACATTAAGGATGTACTTGTCTTTTAGGCCTTACAAAGGGGATTTTATTGGGGCTGGTGAAAGGAATTGACAATATGGTGGGTCTCAGGAGGGGGTTTTCAGAGCAATAAAAGCCCTGGCCTTTTTTTGCCGGGCACGTACTGTGGACAGCGCAAAGGGCTCTGTGCTCTCCTCAGTGCCACAGGGAGGGATCTTTCTTTTTGTGAAAGGGAAAGGTAGTGATGAGAGAGAGATGGCAGCCTAGTTGCCTATAGGAGTAGTCATTAACATGACAGGAAATAATCAGCCCTTTGTCTGGGGAGGTGAAAACAGCCAGCAGCCTTGCTGAACAAATGAATATGTTCAGTCAGGTTATGCACATCTCTGCTGGGGCAGGAAAAGGAGGCAGTTGTGAAGCAAGTGCTAAGCTTACATGGCAGTGCTATTCTCTGTTTTATTTATGGTTCATGGTGCTTTCAACTCTGCGTTCTTTGTTGACCGCCAAAGCGAAGCACTGCTGGACTTCCCCAGACAACCTTCCAAAAAATGACTGTAAAATGATTCTGTTGATTCAGTGAGTGGTAATGTTTTCCTGACTCAGTCCTACAGCACTAGGAGGCCAGGGGACACTGCAATCTGTCATTTAGCTCAACACTAATAATGAGCTCTTGGTAACTTCTGACAGAGAAGGCTCCTGTCCATCTTTCTGAGAAAATGTGAGAGATGTATTCATGTGGAGAGACAGCTGCTTCAGCAAGAAAAATTAGGTTGTTCTAAATGAAATTTATGTCCATTGCTTTATCCAAGCCTGTAAAGGTGTAAGGGCTGAAAGTACCACTTCTCTGCTTAAATTTTTTCTTTAAAAAGTCAAAGTGAAGAGAGGCTTTCCTTGGCTCATGCTCCAGTCTCTTTCCTAGCTGAAGTGAACTTGGCCTGGGCCATTTAAAAAAGCAGAAAAAGTAAACTCATTTTCTGTGAGAACATTGAAATCTTCAAGTTTCTGAAGGGTGTAAATGCCAAGAAGGAGGAGGCTTCATTTCCATAATGATGAGCAGCATGCTGGGAGCAACAGATTGAAATTAAGGGAAGAAAAATTTAGGCTTTAGATCATGAAATATTGTCTTTCAATGAAGCCCATGTGTCATTGGCACATTCTGAGGAAGAGACAGACCATGCCAGCAACTGGCTCTTCTAAAAGTGGAAAAGCTGAAACACTGATCCCCTGGTCCTGGCAGTAGCTGGTGATGGCGTGATGGTCTGAGACCAGCATGTTCAGTGAGACCGAGGTTATCATTTTGTTTGTGCCTTGTGCTGAGTGCTGGCGTGTGTGGCAGGGATTTGGGTCACTGCCATGCTCCCCAGCAGGAGTGATGTGGTGTTTTCCAAGCTATGGGCATGAGTAGGCATCTACGACTTCAGATCTAAGAAACAGCCTGAAAAGCTAGTTGTGAAATAATTTATTCTCAATGTAGTATATGTTAAATATATAAGTATATATTAAATATATTTTATATTCCCTTTTGGCACTGGAAAACTGAAGTACCTAGAGGAGATTAGGAGACTTGCACTAGTGACTGTGTGCATGGGCTTGTGGCAGACACAAGGGTACAGAGATGAAGGAAATAGTCAAAACCAGAGTTGCAATAGAAGACTCAAACTGTAATTCCCAACCTCTTCAAACTTGAGGTAGAGATCCTTTAGGTCTTGGTTTCTGGGTACTGTCTGTCCACTCCCAGAACTGGTAGCACAAAGCTTGTTCCTCTCAAAGTGTCAGTGTTGTCTTGCGTGTAGACTTTTTGCAAGGGAAATAAAAAGCAGCTTCTGATGCAATCTGCTCCCACCAGATGGGTCAGCTTTTATTTGCAGTGTTCAGCCTCAGCTCTCTGCTGCTCTGAATGTAAACCCACCATAATTCTATCCATCTGAACACACATTCCCCAGCCTGTCTGCAGCTTGTCATACAACAGGGGCAAAGCAACAGATTTTTGTTGGAGTAAATGAGACCCCTCAGTTATCTAACAGTTGCTGATTTGCACATAATTGCTTCCAGCAAACACAATGCGTTACTTTGTTGAGTAAGACTAGGTGAATTCAAGTTGTCAATTTCCTCATTGATGCTTTGACTGGGATAGGAGGAAATTAAAAAAGCCCCACAAAACCAAAACCACCACTCCCCCTTCTGAAGGCCAGGAAAGAGAGCAGGAATGCACTATATGGCATGTCCTCTGTAATAATGGTTCGGCCAGTAAGAAAACATCAGTGAATAAACCCACTCTCCGAAATGTTCTCCTTTGACTGCTCTTACTAACACTCAGCTGCGTAACAGCAGTGTCTAAATCCCCTGTCCTCCTACTCCTTGGAGTACTGACCTTGAGTTCATCTTCTGGTTCAGCAGAAAAGATGATTCCAGAGGCTCTCTCACAGCTTTGCCTCCCTGTACCGCAGCGTGTCTGAGTTCAGCTGAGGGCAGGCACAGCCTTCCCCGTGGCTGGGTTGCTTGGCAGCACTGGCAAAGGAGGCCAGACGCACACACAGCGACATGTGGCTGGGGTGCCTGTCCTGGTAAACTTTCTAAGCTACATTCCCCAAAATACTGTGAAGAGGAGGCTCCATTTATGCATCTGATCCCCAGATGCAAAGGGAGGTGGTGCTTTAGGGTGGAAGGCAGACAGGATATTTTTGGTATTATCCCCTTTAAGTTCAAAGTTCAGTTCAAAGATCAGTGAAATTATTTGATATTTGCCATCTGAGTTTTTAAATTGCTGAAGTCAAACAGGTCCCCTTCCTTCAAAAAACCCCCTGTAAAATATAAAAATGCGAACCAGGTTCCTAGTCAGAAGGATATATTCTCTCAGAAGAACAAATTGGCAGTGCATTAGAGAAATTGGCTGCACTGTTCTACTCCTCACATTGCTGTAAAAGCAAGTTTAGGTATTTGAATTCAAGCCACTGATGCAAGACAGGGTTAAAACAGCACCACAGAAAGGGAAACATTTACAGGGCAGTGGCCACTGTGCATGGCAGGCACCTTTCTTAACATAAGAATACTGCCTGCTGGAACTAACTTCTCAGGATTAAGTTTTTTACACATAATGATAAACCTGAAGCTAGGCTAATGTACAGATTGATTTCAGCAGGCAGATCTGAAATTAAGATCACACTGGGTCCCCTTAGCTTTTCCTCCCTTAAGGCGAACCATACTCCCTTTGGTTATACCTGAGAAATAGGATGATCAGAATTTAGGTGTGACAGGACTGTTGTGAAGGTTGCCAGCAGCATCTGTGTCATCAGCAGTGGGCATACGGGTGGGAGGCGTGTGGGGGCTGCCTGGGTGTGCTGGGTGGCCCAGCCCTGGCGGCGGGCGGGCGGGTTTCCCACTGCTGGGGGGCAGGGCTGCAGGGTGTGGGTGCTGCTGCTCCTGGTCCGGCGCCCAGCGCGGCTGGGAGCCCCTGTGCCCGGGGCCGCCTCTGCTCTGAGCGGCAGGACTGGCGCTGTCACCTCCCCTGGCCTCCCTCAAACTGAATGACGCTTCAGGTTTTAAAGTGTCCTAATTGCACTAAATCATTTAAAAGGATGGGAAAAAGAAAAGCAAGGCAAAAAGTGGGAAACGGATGCTTCTCAATTACTTTTGTGCATTCAGCTTTCTTTTGAGCATTAATAGATCTTGTGGGGAAAAAAGAGGCACTTTTCTGCTGTTTGGTTTGAAAAAGATTTTTTAGTTTCTCCAAGAGAGATTTTTGAAGAAAATTAAAGTGTTTTCTTCTAAACGTAGAAGTCCTGACTTTATACTTGCAGAAGTGATTTTACTGGGGAAAGGATTCATATACTTTGTCTCTTCAAAGAAGTTTTTTTCCCTTTTTTATAAACTATCTTATTGAATACATTATTTTTTTCCCCAGAACTTTTCTTAAACAAAACACCAAACCAAAATACCTCTTAAACCCCAACTTTGCAAACCTCAGAATGTGCCAAGTGCTTCCAAATATATGATTCCTATTGTATAGGTTTCCTTTTGACATAAAGATATGTGACACTTGAAAATATCCGTTTTACCTGTACGAGGATAAAGTGAATGTTTGCCAAATGGCCAGCTTACATGAATGACTTATTTTTGATAGAAATCTGTTATTTCTGTGCAGCTGGGTATTTAATTCATACTGAATAATTTATGCAAGAAATTTCTCTTTTATGTATTCATAAACTGGAGTTAAGCCTGAAATTAGGATTATGTTAGAAAAAGAATTTGACAGATGCTTTTGCTCGTGATCATATTAATAGACAGTTGTCCTTCCTATAACTAGTGTGAATTTCCTGGCTTTGTCATCATGTTCCCGTTTAAACCTCTGGGGGTTTTGAGGGCTTGTCATGGAAAAAGATTATTGCTGTGGGATGGAGCTTATTTGGGTGAAGCCGACAGGGAGCCAGGAAAGGGAGGAAGTGAGCTGGTTTGAGAGGGCTGGAGTTCATGTGATAAATGACATTCTTTAGTATCCTGTCACTGGCTGGAGCAAAGAGATACTTCTCCTTTCTTATCTGGGAGGCCCTGGGCATGTCCTGCATCCCCAGAGGGGCTGTGGGCTGTAGCAATTGGGCTCTGAGCCTGGAAGCAGCCTAAAAAGTCTGTTAGCTAAGGTTCAAAGGGACATGTTGGTGTTTTTATGAGGGTTAATCCGGGGGGGACAGAAATTTCTTCTATCTGAAATATTTCCTCCCCTTCTGTACTAGAATAAAAGCCTGAAATTTCTTATAAGGACATTAACCAGTATTGTTTCATAACTGAATTATTTGAAGATTTACTTGTGAATTTGGGTCTAGTATATGGGCAAATAACATCATTCTATAGTAATTTTTAATGCATAAAATTAATAATAAATGGGCAATATTTTAACAAAAAAAAAAGCCACA
Organism: Dryoscopus gambensis; assembly: GCA_013389985.1. Classification (NCBI taxonomy): domain Eukaryota; kingdom Metazoa; phylum Chordata; class Aves; order Passeriformes; family Malaconotidae; genus Dryoscopus; species Dryoscopus gambensis. The sequence goes on from WEIT01009050.1 coordinate 70,830, forward strand.
ATCAAAATGTTTGACTTGTGTTCCATGGAGGCTTTAATGAAATCAACACAATATTGTACAACTTTGATTTTGATGCAGAGGTGCTTTTTGTTGCAAAACATCTGGCTGGGATTTTTGGCCAGTCCTACAATAAGTGCCCTGCAAAAACAGGAGATACTTTGACCATGCCTGAGTCACTCTGAATTCCATAACCTATGCACAGTACTGCAGTGGAACAGCAAAGGTATGATTGCCCAAGAGGAAATAAAATAAGGTACAGAAATGAAATATCAGTGAATGCCAAGACCAGGGTTCTCTTGTCTTTATCCTGTCAACTCTTGCACCAACTTTCTCAGTTTTCTGCATTGCTGAGACAAGAAAGAATAGTCTATCTATGAAAGGGGACAGAAAAGGACATGACTGATTCTGAGGGCAGGAGGGTTCATGGCTACCTTCAAGGGGGTGTTGCTTGCTGACCTTCCCCTTTGTACACACACTGCATTTTTCACAGATTTTGAGGCAGATCTGGCCCTTCTGAAGATGCGAGGCAGGAGAGCAGGCCTGTGAAGGAGGACAGTTTGCCATCTTCAGGGAAGCATCAGCCTAACACCGTGACAGCAGATACTGAGGATAAGCGCTGGCAATGAGGGATTTGTTTCTCCAGCCTTCAGGGGTGGTGACTTCTTGTCAAGCCAGTTCACCTGGCAGTAAAGTGTGGAAATATGAGTCCTTGCAGGAGGAGAGTGGGAAGGGTGTATTTCTTGTCTGCCTGGAATGGCTGGTGTCCATGCAGGTTTGGGCAGGCTCCTGCTTCCTTGGGCACTTGTGGAGCAGGTAATCGTTTGGAGGGTCCTTCACAGAAGGCTGCTTAGGGAAGCTCCAGTGCCTTATCCCCAGCAGTTAGGCAACTGATACCCATGTCTGGAAAACTGGGGCAGAGTTTGCTGAGGCATGATTTGTCAAGTAGGTGGAAATGGTTGAAAAGTCAGCAATAAGGGCTGGAAGCTGTACTTTAAGGAAAGTAGAAATTCATGGATTTTCTTCATTGGACTGTGGTTTGAAGCTGTTCAAATAATGTTGTAGCTGTAACTTAGCTCGCTAATTATTCAGAGATTTTAATTTCTAGGTAATAAAAAAATCTCTTTGTAAGAACTATGTGATGATGGGGGATGTATTGGTGAAATTGACCAGTTTAATTAGAAAATCTTTTAAGTCATCTTAGTTTCAAAGAGTTTGGGTCTCTACTTAATAGTGTGAAGATGTATGATGGTGAATTCATGTAAACCAGAGAATTCTTTCACTGTGGCAAAAATTGAAAGCATTAGAGCTTCAATCCTCAATTTATGCCTGAAGGAGGAACCTCAGAGATGTTATGAATGATTTTGCCTGTATGCAGTATATTCCAGTATAAACTGCAGAGCTCATCTGTGTTTGTAGCTGCTTGTGAAGTGTATTCTCTTCATGTTTTCACAATTTGGAAGAACAGATGGTGAAAGCTCTTCTAAATAAACTGAGTCCCAACGAGGGCTGTATACATGCTTAAATCATGGATGTTAAAACCATGAAGAATTCAGGAGCTTCAGGCACTGGTTAATGCTAACAACCACATCTCTAGCCTTGCACTATCGTGTCCTGAAGTGATACCTTTTTGTATAGAAGTTTCGGAAGAAATCCCCATCAACTAAGGCTGTTTGGAGCACGAGGCCGAGTCATACAGAAGGCATATGCTGGGGCAGCCAAGGGAAAATAAACTGCAACACACTGGGCTTTCACACAAATTGTGGCTCTGCTGAGAATTCACAGACTGTTCCACACCACCTTGGCTGCGAGGCTGAACAGAAGGTCATCACTCCTCACACTTAGCCTGGGCCACCCCAGGTAGCCTTCAAAAAAGAAAAAGGAAATAAAAAAACCCCCCAAACCAAATCCAGCACCAATGGCCTGAAGGAGGTCAGTCCTGTTTCAGTCACTAATTTGTTCCTTACACAGAAACTGAGTCACCCTCTGATAAAATCAGTTTCATTCTTGGAATGGGGAGCTTATTGTGTCAATCAAAATAAGGTGTGTTTTATGCTGTATTTTTTGTTCTGGAGGCTCTGCTGGGAGCAGTGTGTGTTTTGGCACTTCTATGGGCTAATTTCAATGTGACTTTAGGGCTGTAATAGGTTTTAGTGTGAGTTCTTCAGTATTCATCACTTGCAAAAATTAGATTATTTAATAAGAAGCCCATGAATTTTAGGATCTTAAGTTTAGACTCTTTCAAAAATTGTATCTCAGTTTAACATGAAGCAAATCTTTGGACAGCCTTGGACTTGTAAAATATGAATTTAGTAGTGAAGATGAATGGGGGGGTTCCAACCTTTCCTCAATCAGGTTTCTGTAAGAAATGAAGGGGAAAGTGGCAAAGGGGAGGCTGTACTCTGTAAACAGCATCTACATCTTCCCTGCCTCAGTCCTCAAGGCTGGAGAAGTGAAGAAGTCCAAACATGGACTGTTTGCTGGCTCAGGTAACTCAGTTAGCACTGTGGTTAGGCAGGCAGATTCAGGGATACTGAAATAACTTTCTAAGTAATGAGAAGACACTGACAGGTCTAGAAATAATCTGGAAAGTCCTAAAGGCAGATTTTTCTATCTGTAGTGGTTTTTCTTACTTCCATTGTATACTGTGTTGAGTATTTTTTTATAACAAAAGCACCTAGTGAAAGTCTGAGGTGGGTCCGATAATACTCATGGTACAACCATTTCTAAATCTTTTGAGGAGCCACATTAAGTAAATTATGAACTCTGGCTATTTTTAAGGGTACCAATGTAACTTTGTTTTTCTTTAATAAACCTTGTTAACCAGGCTCTAAATAATTTCAACTGTGTGTGGAATAAACCAGATTTCCTCAGACCTGATTAAGTTGGGAGATAAACCAAGCTTAAAAGTTTTATTATTATTACTTCATGCAAATCCATTCAGACTTTGTTTTTGAATGTATATTTATAGTACAGTAACTGTGTCACTACTTGTTCATTGTGGGTATTGCATGAGCAGAAAGGAATATTACAAATTACTTTTATATTTGTATGTACCGAAGGTGGAGATTTCTGTAAAATAGCCATAGGAGTTCTATTCCTTGTGAAGTTCTGCTGGAATACCTGCCTTTGGTTACAAACATGTGCTGATAATGCTCCTTAGGTTTATGTGGGCTTTTTAAAAGTGATAGTTAATTTTTGGCAGATGTGGTTTACAGTTAGCCTCCCAGAGCAGCTGAACTACACTAAGAATTGGGGAATCTGCATCCATGTACCTGCCTTTTTACTGAAATTCTCTTCCAGTGCTTGAAAATTTCAGTTTAGGGAGAGACCATTGCAGTTTTCCAGTGAACCAGGTAAGTGTGAAACCCTGTCTGATGACGGCATATGGAGGAGCTCATGCATAGCGGGAGGATGCTTGTTCTGAGCCAAATATAAGGAGTTTGAGGGTTCCTAACAGATCTCCATTACTGGTCTTTAGGCCAGCAAATATCAAGAGCTTGATGGTTGTAGACAGATTCTTGCAGTAAACAAAACAGTTAAGAAATAGAACAACGTTTTCTTATTTTTTTTTTTTTGCATGGGTCTGATGGTTCATTCAGCAGAAACTGGAGTACTTGTCTCAAGTGTCCACTTCACATTAGCTTTCATCAGAAAAGGTGCTCCAGTCGCTTCTCTAATCAGCAGCAGCGGCAGCAGCACTCTCTAAGTACCGGGAGGAAAACGTGCCTGGACCACGAAAGAGCGAGAGAGCAGCACCACATTCCCTGTTCTGCCAGCTGGAAACCTCTGCTTGGTTTGCTGCAGTTAAATGTGAGCTCTCCCATGGGTGAGGGAGCTTTCTCTCCTAGAGCTGCCCCAGGCTGTGGGAATATGTGCAAAGGCTGAAAAGAGAGTGTTTGGGTTTAGGGTGTGTATTGGTGCTTGCCTGTGTGCTGGCCCCTCCCCGGAGCGGGTGCAATCCTGTGTGCCCAAGCGGTTGGAGGCCCATCCTCACTGTGAGATAAAACCATGCAGACAGAGTGCTCTTATGATGGTGCTGCCTGGCACTGAAAACCTCGTGTCAGCCTCACTGAGAATGGTTCTGCAGCTTTTCTTAAGGGTTTTTCCTCCTCTTGGTTCCTATAGTTAAAAATACATGAGCTCTTGCTCTTTGCATCTGTAGTCATAGAGAAGTGCCTAAAGGATATTGCAATGTGTTTGACCGCCTGATTTTGAGCATGATCACCACTTGGGGTAGAAGTTATGTAGTTCATGCAATCTTGTATCATATTAGTTTCTTTTTGAAGAACTATTTAAAATTGTGCTGGGTGTGGATATCATGCAGAGGGAGAACAGGTCTTCATAATTTTGTTAGCCCAAGGAATGGGAAAAGTGAAGTTTTCATCTTAAAGGTAAAGCAGAGCAGGTATAAGAGACAACCGAGTGATGAAAATGAATAGCTGATGAAGAAGGGAGAGATGAAATAAGAGGACTGAAGAACTTGTATCTTCAGTCATTTTTCTACCCTTCTGCAAATATCAGGCTTGTATTGCTTTTATTGCTTTCCAAGAGTGCTGTTGGAGGATTAGCCTTTCAGCTTTGGTCCTTTTTCTTAATTTTCTTTAAATTTGGTCAATCTTCATCTGGTAGCTGTTCCTGCCTTTAAGTCTGTGGAATGCCTGTTTTGCAATGTAGTAGTGTCAGGACTATCTATGGCTCAGTAAGGTTTTTGGGAGTGTTCTTCAAGACAACTCTTAGTTTCTCACGCTGTTTAATTTGGTTTTTAGCCTGCAGTTGCTATGAATATCTTTCTGATCTTTTTCAATTTGAATCTCTTTGGCACTGATTCTTTCCACCCTTGCTCCCCCTTTCCTTCCTTCATCATTCATTTATTCATGTTGTTTTCTCTTATATTTTCATTTCCAGTCAGGCATGCATTCTAAAGTACTTTACCTCTGGAATAAGAAATCTCGTTATGCTTATGGGATATTATCCTCTTTCAATTCACTTATATATAACTTGTCCTAGGCTTGCATAATGTCTAATATCATGGCATAAGACTATTTCTTTCAGTGTTTAGATTGTTTGGTGTAAGGCTCCATCTAGTCTTAAATCCTTATTCAATAAAGTACCAATAAAGTACTGTATTTTCTCTATGACCATCTGCTTTTGCTGTAGCACACCAGAAGCAGGCAGCTTTGTGGTAAACAATGATGTAGCACAGTAGCTGGAAAACACTCCTGGATATTCTCTATTGCTTCCTGCTCCAGAATTTCAAGCTCTGCTGGGTCCTCAGAAGGATGTTAATTTGATGTGCTCAGATTTGGGATCCTCTGAGGCCTGAAACAATATTTGTTCTTCCATACCTCAGATACGATTTTTGTAGGGTAATAATGCTGACCAGTAACACTGAATTAGTTGGGGAAAATGCAGCTTCTGCTCTGACACTGGTGGGAAAAAAAGTTTATTTGTAAGCAGAGCTTGTGCAGCCCTTGCTGCCTCCCCTGGTGTGTGGAGGGAAGACTGCCCAGAGACAGGGTGGGCCAGTGTGGAAGGATGCCAGTGTGGTTGTTTACAGTGGGAAAGCTGGGAGGATTGGAATTCCTATTTCCTAATTGGAAACATGAAGGCTGTGGGTTTTCCCTGTGGAATTCCACGGAAGTACAAGACGGTCTTGGCTGGTGGCTTTTCTAGCACTGCAGCTGTAGTGGGCCCATGCTGTTAGCAACAGAGCCAAAGCTGGAGATGGACACCTGACACACCTTGGGGGAACTGCAGAAAAGTCCCTTTTTCATAGAGGAAAGACAAACCTGGGCCATAGATTGGCACCGTGGAGCTGACTGACATAGTTTTGGTTTTTGAAGAATTAGTCTACATTTTTAAACACATGCTGGGGTGTTCAGGCAGTTTTAAGACTGGAAGTGTAACTTGCACCACAAGGCTTAAAGGGGATTCACCTGGCTGATGTCCATCATTGCACTAGGCTGTCTTATTCTTTTAATCACTTGAAAGGCATAAAGGAAGAAAGAGAGATATAATTAATATTTTGGCAAAGTTTTCTTTTGTCCTGTTCAGAAAGTTGAACTCTACTATGTGACCATGATGTAAAAAATGTATAGGTTACCAAGAACAAAAACCCCAAACCACCAATAAATCAGTATTCAAGGAAACATGTTCAGCTGTTTTGTCTAACTCTCCTCAACAGTAATACCTACCACAAAAACGAATTGCTGAGCCCAAGGAAGGATGGGATTTCATGATCTGAAAACTCCAAGGTATTGGGACCAAGGCTGTGGGATAAACTAATATTTGCTTAGAAAATTTGGGTCAACTGGAGAATTTCCAAGTTCTGAAAGACAGTTTCTAAAATAAAATTTTGATGAGTCCTTTACAGTTCACTAAGCAGAACTCATGTCTGTTGGGATTTTATTGCCAGAGAAGAGCTTGCTTGTATTAAGTTATTAAAAATGCTCAGAATTGGTTTGCTTTAAGATGTCAAAAAAAGCTATTTTCCTCTGTGCTAGAAGGAAGTAGGGGAAAAACAATTTTGTCTTTAGAAATATAGAATCACAGAATATGCTGAGTTGGAAGTAGTGCTTCCAATCTCTGCAGTGGCTTTCAGGATGTTGTCTTGGTTCTCTGAAGTTTGTAGTTAATATTTGTATCCTAAGAATTCTCAGTTGCCGTGAAAACAAAGAATTTCAAAAGCACACATGTAATGCTAATGTGCATCTAAAATACACTTCTGACTATTGCTGCATTTATGTTGTACCCAAATGTACAGGGTGTTACAGGGCTCATATTTCTTGATAGCTGAGAGCAAAACATATAGGAAAAAAGGAAAGAGACCTATTGAACAGACTATCCTCAGCTCAGCAAAGCACTTGAATAAGTTGCTAGGTGGAAAGGGTGTGAACTGCTCTCCTGGCTTCAAGGCATTTAGTTTAGTGGCTGAAATTGTACATGGGGTTCATCAGTTTGGAGACAGCCCTTATGTCGTTGCTATGGAAAAGTGTAAGCTTTTAACGCAGCAATGTGTTTACTTGCAATTGTCCGTGTTCTCAGTGAGGTTACCAAATACTGCACTTCTCTGTGAAAGTTATTGTAGTGATGTGATATCTTTAGTACACATTGATTTTAGTACACAGGATTTCAGTATTTTTGGTCTTTTTGGACTGGTTCTGCTGTATGGTCAGGATTCATTCCACTGCTTTCAACCTTAGAAAAATGCTCTCTGTAGCTCTGTATAAAATGTCAGTTATTAGTTTTGTAACCTGAAAGGTGTAGCGGAATTCCAGATTTCCACCTTGCCTCACATTTTGGTCTTCATTCTGAATATGCAGTCACTACATTTTTGAAAATATATGTTACATTTCATTTTCCAAGCAGTGTTTTATTAGACTGAGACAGATAGAAGGAATAGCTTCACATTTATCATGAGTGACTTCCACATTCAGTCAAACACTGTGTGATAGTGAGTAGTTTAAATCTCCAGTGTATGAACTGTAAATTAACATTAAAGGCCTCTCTTAACATCCATTACTCTGTTTAAACAGTCATGCAGAATTACTAGTTGACAGTAATTTCTTTTTGAATACAAATATGTCATTTGTTCTAATGTTGTTGTAACTCTCTTGAGCTGTGTGTCATGAAAAGAGTACCTTAAAATAGGGAAGTGGTGAGTGTAATGGGCAACTGAGACTCTTACTGCCATTTAGCAGAAGCTTCAGGTTTGCTTGTCGCTCATATTTTCTAATTTTGCTAATTTTCATAAAAGCTAATGATACCTTGGTTGCTGAGCATGGTTCCAGATGATAAATAGGTCCCAGGTTCCCTTCCTGCTGGGAACACTGATTTGGCCTCTTTGGTAGTCTTAGCATAAAAATCTGACCTGTGAATATGTGACATATGACTTGTCTGTCATAAGGGATGACTTTCTTTGCCAAGTAAAGTAGTCCTTTAAGGGCTACTTTAAGATCAGTGTGAAAAGTATTTGCTGCAGACTTTTTTTATAAACAGAGAATTTCAGACCCCAGAGCTCTCCCTTTATCACACTGTACAAATGTGAGAAACTTGGACATAGGCACAATAAACAAATCAGTCAGTAACCCCCTGTACAGTATGCTGTGGGATGCATTTCAAAGTAGAATCTAAGAGCAAAACTGTTGAAGAGCTTGTCATTTCCAGTTCATGTAGCAGTTGTGAAAAACAGCTTTGCATCTTCATAATACTACAGCACTTTATTGATTTCCAGTATAATCTAAGGACTGGAATACATGCTTCCCAAGAAGCTTAGTAAGCCTGATGACATCCCCTCAATACTTCCAAAGACTGAAACCAAAAACTGGCTGCTGAAGTCAGGACGGTGTTGGCACCTACCCCAATAGCTTCTTGCTGAGTTGCCACATATTCCTCACTCCAGTGTCTCTATGCCTGCTTCTCCTTCCTCTGTTCCCTGCTGTCTCCCAGTACTTGGCCACAAAACCTTCCCTCCTTAACCATTCTCCATCCCTTCTTGCAACCTGCTGCACATCTTTTCCCAGCCCATGCAGCTAAACAAAGCAAAGCACGGAGTTGGAAATTCAATAGTTCCTCTAAGAACTTATTACCATGCCTGAATAGTATTTGTATTAAACCAAGTGGTGATTAAGGTTCTTTGAAGTTCCTTGATTGGAGTTTAGGAGAAAATAAAATGCCAGTTTAAGCTTCTGGTCTTTTGTAACAGCACATACAACTCCATTGTGTTCAAATTTACACTTAAAATGGCTGTTCTAGAGTCACATATAGCCAGAAATTAATTACACTGGAAAAGAATGACTAAAACTTGATTATATTTGTATTTTAGGTTTTATTTGTGGTGAAATTAAGACCTATTTGTCATTAAGACTGTTAATAGGGACAATTTGATTTTTATTCTTCTAGATCACAAATTTCTTCTTGCCCATTTTCTCTGTATACTCGGAATGATCTTCCTTAAAATCTTCTGATGTTTTGACTTTCTCAGTAGAAACTATATCATGCATAGTTAGTTGAAACTTCTGCAGTGAGAAAAGGCACGTGCTCTAACAACAGAAGCTTGGCTCTATCCCTCGTTTTGCACTGCTTAGCTGTTATGTGCCAAAGCTGGTCTGTACTGATGCTTGATAGTATATGGCAGCTGCTGTATGTATGGCTGAGCACTTGGTTATCCATTTACTGTGTTTATGCAGAAGAATGAACACTTTGATACCTCTCTCTTGTTTTGTGTGGTTTTTTCCCCCCCTTTTTTCATATCTAACCAGCACAGTCTTCATTTCTAGTGACATTGAGTGCCCAAATTTATCCTTGGAGTAGGCAGTCTGAAGATATAACTGGTTTGCAGATATATTTGATTAGAAACATCTCTTCTTAAACAGTAAAAATAAGAAACATTTGAGTTCTTAAAACAAAAAGTGTACGTTTAGAATGATCTTTCAAAACAAGAACCTGTCCCATTATTTAAGCTTTATGTGTTGCCAAGCTGTAATGACAAATGCCTTGTGGAATAACCGCTGTTTTAAAATCGTAATTGTGCCCATTCAGTGCGGCCATAAAGGGTGTTTGTTGCTGACTTCATACACTTCACTGTCTCCCACCATCAGCGCTCAGTTTGTGGCAGCCTAGTGAATCCCTCTGTGGACCAGGCTATAAGGTGCATTTAGAAAGCAAATGTTTGTCTGGATGTCAGGAAGTCTATACTGTGAGCATGAAGGAGCATTATCTATCAACACTGAGGTGCTGCAATGCATATTTTAAGCATTTTCAGATCATGTACTCCTTGGACAAGGAATCTTCTGCTTCTTCCTTATAAATGTAATAGCTACTGAGTAGTTATGTGTGGATCTTCAGGACCAGCTGTAGAAAAGAGCTGTCATCATGTAAGCATGAATGCTAGGAAGCTACTTCTCTCCATTCCAACTTACTGAAGACTCTAAGCAATATTCAAAGGCTTGTGTACATATGAGGGGCACAGTACAGTCAAGTGCTGAGACAAAACATGACTGCAATGGATTTACAGTGGGCTGGTACTGCCCTATGTCTTTACACTAAAAACTGCTACAATCATAAAACCTGCATATGGTTGTAGATATATGGATATGACAGCAACCTCCTTTCCTGGGGGGAGCTGGCATTTAGTTGCTGAAATCTAAATTTTCTTTGATTTTTGTGCTTAGTACATTTTTTCTGACCTTTTGTTCAGATAACAGGATCTTTTGTTTCTTTGTTTTAGTCTTCTTTCTTATGATTAATGTTACACTGCTTATGCCAATGAATTCTTCTGAGGTTGACATGCAGTGGGTTGAAGCTGGAGTTTGTACCCTCCCAACCCTAGGTCTCCTTCCTGAATATCTTCCTTGCCTGTAGCCTGGATGGAACCTGACACTGGTATGTGAGCAGACGGTTCATAGTTTTCAGTCAATTCATCATTATTGATGATATAATCTGTGTCACCATCCTTCAGTTCATCCTGTATTCAAACAAAGAAAAAGATCTGTGGAAGAGCAACTCTTGAGGGGGATTTTTGTTAAAACTTAAATGAGCCATAACTCTGATGCAATTTCACTTTCATTTTATTTCATTACTTGCTTACTTTCTCAGGTGTTCATTTACCATCTTGTTGATTAAAGCCAATAGTTGCTTACCATGTTCTGCTCTCCAGCAGTGTTGAGAAACATAACCTACCCTTCATAATGTTGTAGATAATTTCAGTGCCTAAATATTGCTGATGGATAGCCAATACTTTCAGCATCTGGATGAATTATTTAGAATATGTTACTCATTGTTGAAGCTTATAGTATTTAGTGGCCATTCATGAAAATGCACCTTGTCTTCACAAGTGAAGAAATTGTATAATTATTAGCATTAAAAGTAAAATGTTTTAGAAAAGGGACTGTATTGAAGCATTCAATCCAAAGTGGCAGGTTTTGGCTAACACCTTGAACACAAGTAACCAAGCAAGGTACTTACCCCATATGCACTGGGGCTGGTCAGAAGCCTGGCAACAGGGTTGCACCATTCAGGTAACGTTGATGTGAGAGGTGGCCCAGTGTGGGTTAAGAGAGGCTTTAGATATCTGTGAGGTTTGTTAAAGGATATTTGCCATAGAGATACTGGTACCAACATGCTGCTCTATTACACTAGGAAATTTCATTTTAAAGCACAAGAAAATAATCTAACTGAATGGCAATATGGAAAATACTATCTCTTTACTCCCCTCATTACTGCATACGTCATCAGTCTTGTCTAATGTTTTTCAGTAATGGGGAAAAAAACAACCTGAAAACTCCTCCAAAAAAACCCCCCCAAAGTATTTGATGCTCAAAACTTGTCTTAAGAGGGTAGCAGAGTGGCTGAAGGGAATATCACGGGATACATAATGCAGCAGGAGCTGAAACACAGGAAGTGTATACTAGATTCTCCTGTTGAAATTTCATAAGAAATCACACTTGGAGCAAGATGTAGAAGAGAAAACAGGACAATTTAAGATGCCGTTCTATCAACTAATTTATATGAGAACAGTAGTAAACGTTTTCTTAAACGTATGTATCCAGCCTTCTGGAAATTCAATGCATTTCTTCAACAGACAAAGTGGATTTTGTCAAATATTAAGTTCCTTTATCACTGGGAGTGTACATAAGTTGTTCTCTGTAATACTTTATCTTCAGCATTCAATGCATTTCTTTTACACTTCATACATCAACAGTTCTTTATACAAAGTTATGTAGGTTAGGAACAGGCTTTATGCTATAGTCTCATAACTGTCTTTCCAGTCTTTTCATCCAGAAGTGCTTTATTGAGATAAAAGAAAAACCTGCTCATCTTGAGCAATTACATCATCTGCGTATCTGTCAATAACAGTTCTCCCATGAGTCCTTCAAGTTGACTTATCTTCTCTGCTACTTTTACTCGCAAAGTAATTTTCAGTGTACTTTGGGAAGCAGATCTGTCAGCTATTTTTGCTGCTAGGGAAAATTTACTTTATTGATTTGTCATCCCACTTTGTCTCCCTTGCTCCTTTCTCTTGCTTTCTTGCTTGTGCCATCTTCCCCAGTCTTTCTCCCTGCCTCCTTAAAGAAGAAAGGAACAAATGTAACACTGAGTAGTAATTCAAGTTCTGCAGCAATATTGTAGAAATACTAAGGAAGGAACTGGGTATTGGGCTTATCCACACCAGTGCCTCCTGTTCTTTCATTGTTGGCTGTTTACGGTATCACACACAAAGTAGAAATCCTTTATCTTGAAGAAATGTAAAATATGCTTCTAATCTCAGTTAAAAATTGAAAGGCTAAATAACTTACTCTGTCCTGTATACTACAGACATGGAAATTGTTTTATTGTGGTGTTTGTGTGCTTTTTGTATTTATTTTTAAAAGTTAAGCTGCATCTGTTAGAAGATTGGGTGATTTCTTCATCCAAGGTCATATACTGAGTTGGTGTGAAAAATTCAGTCTACTTCAGAAAAGATGGTGACATCGTAATATAAATTCTTATCAGAACCATGATCAAGGTGAGAATGTCATGAGATCAAATTGTATAGGGCAAGTTTAGATTTGTCTCATTTCTATTAGAGTGAAATCAAACTAAACAATCTTTTTTGATCCATTTCCAATTTTATCTCAAACCTCCAAACTGCCAGGCTGGTAAGAGCTATTATTAAAAAGCAAAGTATGAAAGCTATTAATTAGAGTTGCTCTGTTTTCAGCACTTCAGAAAACCCTAATTAAAAGGCCAAAAATGGAAGTACAAGCCTAATTCTAGGTTTTTAATCTTTGGAAATATTTGCTTTGTTATTACAAACAACTCGAACTGTTTGAACTGAGTTGTCAGACTGAGCATGAAAAATGCAGACTTGTAATGGAAGTTGTATTTGATTATACCGAGTTCCGTCTGCTCTGTTCTTTCATTCTCTTCCAGAATGAGTAATTGAAGATGAGTATTACTCTACCTTTCCTATTCTGATGATGTCTGAGCTAGGCCTTACTTGAAAGCAGCCTTATAACTCCCTAATGAGCTTTTGTCCCACTCCGTAGAAATGAGTCCTGTTTTTGCCCAGGCTTGCACAGAGCCATGACGACACAGAGTAGCAGGGGCTGAGTGCTGAAGCAGACAATCTACCCAGCCACCACAGCAGTCTTCAGTCCTCTAAGGCACTACTGCTTTTAGCATAAACTTTTGTTTGGTGTGTTTAACTGGCTGGTGTTTATGTATGTGGATATTCTGAAGCTGAGCGATTACTTCATTTTGCATTTGCTCTGACACGTTCATTGCGTATTGTCCGTGCTTCCGCTCTGAAGCCTCTTGAGATGCAGTTTAAGGTGAATGCAATTTTCTTGTGCTTGGTGTGATGATTCTGTAATAAATTATTTATCTTCGTTCCTTATTTAACTAGTTATTATTCAGCCCACTCAAGGAACTTAAATTGCACTGGCCTATTTTACATTGTTTTAATAACCTATGCCATAAATGTTTCCTCTTTATTGTTGACACAGTTGCTTTATAGTATTACAGACATAATCACATCGTTTAGGGCAGCATAAAAGAGGAAGAAAAATCCATGTGCAGTGCTGGCATTTCAAAAGAATATCAGACGTGGGTCTACAGCATTTCAAGGCTGGCAAGAAGTCTTATCACACTCCAGCTGCTCTAGTTGTATCTCCAGGGAGATGTAATTTAAATAGCGTAATAGAAAAAGGTGGATTTTGCACTAAGGCTGCTTTCAAAATTGGAAGAAACTAAGTGCAAAACTCTTGGCATAACTTATAATTACGGTGGGACCAAATTCATCCCTGCCCAGTTCAGGGATAGGGAGAAGATAGGGAAACACTGCTTTGCACTTCAGCCCTCCCTGGGCAGAAGCGCCCACCTGCACGGCTCTGCCGTACAACAGCCTGTGTTAAAGAATGTTATTAATATTGTAAAGGTGGCAACTTCCAGTTGTGAAACTGGATTAAGGGTGCCAGTATAGGCATGTGTCTAGAATTTTAATCCACATACAGTGCTGGAATGTTACCATGCCCTACTTTTATAATCAAATACCCATTTTCCCATTGATCTCCAGGCTTCCACTCTCAGTTCACATGCCCAGAGATTTTTATCCTTGTTTACCTGATTGCTGTTTGACCATCCCTTTGCCCAGGCAGTTTCAGTCTTGCCAGGCACAGTTACTCTCCCTTTCTGTCTCACTGACATCAGGCTCAATATCTAAATGCGTTTCCCCATTCCTGGTTCAACCTCTGTCTATTCTAAGTTTGATCTGATGTCCTCTTTGATCTAAGTGCAATGTATTTAAAAGTAATCTCATGAGAATTTATCAGAAATCAAATCATGGAATTGTGATTTTTTTTTTTTGTTAACATTGTCTGAAACAAACATCTATTATGGAAATCTTCCTCCTGTATAGCTCCGGCTTCACAAACATACAGGTAACCTGAAAGAGCATTTTCAAGTGCGATGTCTCAGGTAAATCTGAGGAGAAACACTGTTGCCATTGCAGCCATATTGCAGAATGTTTAGGTTTTCCATTAGACAGAAAAATCTGAGGTGTAAAAAAAAGTTTTGACTTTATATTAGGACGAAAAATCAGAAGCTAAAAATTGCTGTGACCGCACTTTGTTAAATTGAGATGTTCTGTCAAATTCTGAGGATGTTGGCAAAAATCACTATCTTTTTGATAAAATAGCATTAGCATGTTCAAATGGGGAAAGATATTCTGACAGAAGTGTTGTGGCTGTTTTGATTCACACTTTAGAGGTTCACTTTCCTTTTGTTGGAGGAGCAGAATCCTAGTCCAACTGTGGCTCTGCTATGAAAAATATCATAGTAAGAGAGAAATAGCTTGTTTGAGGGGGAGGGGGGAGGCCCCCCCCCCCCCATAAACCAACCACAACAACAAAAAATCCAAACCCAAGCACCCCACCCACTCCCTCAACAAAGCACAAGATGTGGTCCCAGGTGGAAATACATGTGGCAGCTCTGTAAAGCCCTGCATTTGGTCCCAAAGCTGGTTTGCCTTTTGCCTCATTGCATAAAGGGGGCTCTGTAACTGAAGGCAATCCCGTCCTCAAAGGCAAATGTGCTCACACTATATTTACTATTAAAAAGCCCCAAAGTACAGGAATTCTTGTGATACTAATCAATGACATAGAGCAATTTTTCCAGAGCATGTTTTCTTGCATCAAACTGCTATAAATGCACATTTGTT
>WEIT01009050.1:91826-139411 GCA_013389985.1 Dryoscopus gambensis
TTAGCGGGAGGATATGGTCAAATTATTGGCTGGTAGCTGCTGGGGGATTGGATGATGACAACATTCAGATAGCTAAACCTGTTGATCTGTTTTTCCCACGAGAGAGCATAAGAAGGAATTTGGTCACTTGAAGATACTTGACACCTCAGAATACTTAGAGAATTTTGTTGTTTGTAGAGGGGATGCATTTTGAGCAGTGCAGCACATTTACATAGCTGTGCAGTCTGCTGTGGAAGGGAAGCAGAGCATAGTCTTTTCTTCTCTGGGGCTTCGTCTTTCAAGATTTATGTTAGCTGCCTTGTTTGCTTTGGTTTCCCATAATGCTTATGAATAGGACCTGTCAGATACCAAAATGACTTGTAAGCCTGTGAGAGGAGCATGAATAACCTGGTCCTATAAATAACTGATCTTCTGCAATGGTGTGGCCAGAGGTAACTCAGTAACAACCCGAGCACTCCAGGGCAGGGAACAGAAGATCAAGTGAAGAACTGAAATCTTTTGAGACCAAGTGGAAGAGCTTTGAGCAGCCCCAGCTCTGACATGCCTCCAGCTTTCTATATGCGCTAAAGCAGTGGATGAGACGTGCTGTGTGTGAGCTGTAAAAGTCCTGTGAGGTGGTTGGAAGTGAAAATCTGAATACAATATACTTTGATTTGTGCTTCAAACTGAAGTTGTGACAGTTTTGTGTGGTCTAAGGGATGAATTGTTCATGGGGAGCTGTAATAAGTGCTTGTCCAGAGCTTCACCATTAAGACTCCAAGGTAAGGCATTCCTTGGCATATCCACCAGTAACCAAGCTCCTGCCAAAATGAGGTACAGCAGTGCCAGAGACACCTGACTTAGCAAGGCTTTCCACTGCTCCGTTATGGCCCACTACATCTGGATTTGTCTTGTTAATTAATAATCCAAATTGAAGGTCACTTATTATGTATTAGGAGAATGATAACTCCTAGTAATTTTTATAATCAAACTCCATGATGGCACCTTAAAAAAAAAAAAAAAGGCAAAAACCCCCAAACACACCCCACCCCCTCCACCCCAAAATAGAAACTTCAGCCTCCAAAAAAACCTGTAGAAAGTGTGGAAACTTAAAACACATTGCTAAACTCACTGGGTATCTTAGCAGTAGCAGTCATATTTTTGAGTACTTAATGATTTTTATGTAACACTGCAGTATAGAAATTGCTGGCATCAAGGTACATCCTTAAAAGATGCAGAGCTTGCAGTGCTGTCCCAGGAAATGAGCTGCCTGGAAAGTTCAAGTCAAATTCTTAAAACAAAACAAAAAGAAAACAGAAAGGGGAAGAGCAAAGGCTCAAATAAATGTTTTGGTTTTGTCAGAACTGGAAATTGCTACTATCCCTCACTAGAAATTATTTAAATTTTCAAGAAATTAAATTAATGCAGGCAATAAACTAAATCTGTGATAAAAGATGCAAGATGTTTTAACAGTGAGTAATCAGTGGTAAATGCTCTTAAGGGAAGTAATAAAATCTTCATTGCTGGTATTTTCTGACCAGGAATGTACACCTTCCTGACACCTGGTATCCTTTAGTATGCACAAATTTCTGAAATCCATACAGATGAACATTAAGTGTCTCTGACAGCCAGGAGTTCAGACTTGATAATGTAAAAGAGCATGTGCAGCCTAAAATGTAGGCTTTATTAATTTAATTAGTTAACACTTAGAAGCTATTTGCCACTAGGAAAGTCACAGAAGTACTTGTTCAAGTTAATTCCCTCTGCAAAGTTAGTTGAATTACTATCTCAGGAAATAGTCAAGCTTAAAATTACTTTTTGTGTTCCTAGTTGTCCTGGGTTATGTCTATGTGACTACACTTGCTAAACCATATCTAGTTACTTAGCTCTGCTTCATTTATCTTGCTAGCATTCTGTAGGAGCACATAATCTAAGCTCCTCTTTGTTCTCCAGCATTGTCATTGTCTTTGTATGTCATTGTCTTTGTGTGTGAACCTGTAGTCCTTCAATGAGTGTTACAATACTGTATTGGCTTTGTACTCAGTTATAGCTATTGGCTTGAAGTTTGTCAACAAAGCAACACTTAACTCATTTAGCATACTGAGAAAAATTGTGCAATGTATGTAGACTTGAAGTATGTTTTTTTTGTTGTTGTTATTAAACTCCTATCTCTAACATATAAGAATACAATTACAGTAGTGGAATATTCTCTCTTATTCTGGAAAAAAAATCTCCAAATTGCTTTGCAGATCTTGTGGCAATTGACACCAGTTCAAAGATTCCTCTATTTCTGCAGAACTGTTGTCAGGATGCTGTAGCAAGTTGCATAGGGAAAGCACTATCCCAGCCAGAACACAATTAGTGATAAACAGCTTTCAGAGGCGCAAACGTTTATTTTATTGCAGGTGTTGCACAAAATACGTGTCCCTGGCAATAGATACCTTCAGTACTGTCACAGAGGCTGACTTAAAGCTCAGTTAAGTAGACTCAATCTCCATGAACATCATGATGATGAATGCTTCACGGGTGAACAGCAGTAAAATTACCAGGTAGGGGCACTATCTACAGTAAGTAGTTTTGTGTGTGGCCATATATCGCCCTGGATAGCTGGGACCATCCCCTCTCCATGCCATGTCTTCACTCCTGTGCTATCCAGTTCCTACCCTAGCGTTTTACACAGTCTCTGCTTCTCCTGAGCAAGGACTGCTTTTCCCTCCTTTGTGCCTGCCCGGTGGTGCCACTCCCTCTGCTGCCCCAGGAGCCAGAGCGAACCTGAGTGTGCTCAGCTGTCGATGTCTGGACCTAGGAATGCGGCAGTAAAGGAGGGAGCTGTGCCGGGGCAGGGTGTTCCCAGTGCCTCTGCCTGTGACAATTTTTCTCCCAGGGGCAGATGCTCATCTTCTGGGGAGTTAAGGGAACTCCAGCACAGCAATACTGGGTATGGTCTCCAGAAATCTGATCAGCTTTTTGTCCAGAAGGCTTAATAGTGTGGCAGTAGCTGGTATCTAGCGTGTGAGTAATCATGTCAGTGTCATGAAAGATCTAAATGAGGTTGCCTCTCCTTAGTTATACTTCCTCAGCCCACAGAAATACCCTGAAGGGTCAATTTCTTTTCCTTCTTTTGGATCATTGGCATTGTCATGATCTAGATTCGTGATTGACACTTTTACTAAAAATGTGTATTTTTCACTCTGTAGCTAATTGTTTTCCAAAGCACCACTGGAGCAGCTCCTCCTGCTATTTTTGGCATATATGTGTCTAGATAGTAGACAAGAACTCTCTTGACTACAGTCTAGAGGTGTATATGCCAAATAATTTGGGAATTCCAGCCCTTCCAAATTATTATCTTATGTATGTGTGCATGATGGTGGGTGTTATTCCAGATTCTTTCATAGTAGTTCTTGATCCACCCCCAGGAAAGCTCTGTTTGATCAGTGAGGGATTTGAACTAAATTTCTGCAAGGCATTAAATTAACATTTATAACAGAAATATCTTTGATTTCTCAGTTGAGAATATTTCTAGGTTTAGATGCCTGACACTTCAATGAAAAGTCAGAATTTTTCCAAGGGCTTTTTCGTTCAGTTGAAAGGTGATTTTTCAGTTGAAAAAAATTTGACCTTCACATTTAAGAAAAATACAGCTTTGTCTGATTTAGGACAGAAGTTTGTAAGTATTTTGGATTGGAGATGGCTATGTATGTCTGACCTCAGTACTAAACAAAGTCTTTGAACCACTTTTGGTGAAAAAGGGTAATTCAAGGACATGGAGTTACATGGAAAATTGGATAAAATGCAATGGGTTTTTAACAAAAGCCAATTGTGTCAGATTAGACCAGTATCTGTTTTTGATAAGAGAACTGTTTGGCTAGACAAGGTTGAAGTAGCAAATCAAATATATATATGTAGATTTAAGTAATGCACATAAGGTACGTTGCCTCACGGGACATGATTATTTGAGAGAGACAAAAGGGAATAGTATGCGTTTGAAGACAGATAAGAAATTAATTTCCTGTTTAGCCAGCTTGGGTCATTTTAGGGCGTTTAGGAAAGGAGAGAGGCTGTATGGGAAGTGCCTCAGACCCAAGTCTTGGGAACAGAGAACTTTGGATCTGGTGGTGTTGCATGGCTGTCCTTTGTGTTTGCGAATATCAGTTACTCTAAAATATGTTATGCCCTCTCTGTATCATTCCCTTCTTGAATTTCTTATTTCTAGTTGTTTCTCCCAATATCATGCTGATTGTCACTTACAGTAAAGCAGTTTGACATATGAGAGGTGCCTGAGATGTGCATGTTTCCTCTCCTGTCGCTCTGGGGCACTGAGGCATTGTCCTGTGAACCTTCTCAGGTGAGCAAACTGAAAGGAACCTGACACATGAAGTGAAAAGAATTTAAGATGCAGAAAGGTTTAACAGCAGAGCATTCTTTTGACCTCACAGTTTTGATAAAGAAACTCTTAAAACATTGAGAGGCAAGCAGAAGATTTTTTTTATCCTGAAAGAAAAGATGACAGCAGATTATCTTTTCTGGCTGCAGTAACATTGTCTGGATGGTTAAATCAGGCTTCTGTGTTTGTGTAAAGATGAGATGGAACTTGGAATAGACCTATCATCATTTTGAGATTCTGTGTGTCAGGTAGTTTTATTTCCCTGCATTTCAGTTCTGTCACTGAGGAAACTGAGAGAACTCCTTCAATCTTTGGCCATAACCTGCTGAGCTACATTCACTTCAAGTTCTGTTCCTAGCATCAGCAATGTACAGAAAATATTCCGCAGTTTCCTTGAGGAATTGAGACTGGCAGGTCCCAGATCCCAGGTAGTATCTGTGCCTCTGCCATATCAAGTAATTTTGGCTTACTCAATATTGCACAGTCCATACCTGCAGGGTATTGACTTCCACTTAAGGCACAGTTGATCCCTCTGTGTGTGTGTGATATCATCGTGAGGTGGCCCAGCAAAGGGCAGAAAACTCAAATACACAATACCAGTACTAATATTATTTTGATTTTCTTATTGGCAATGTAATGCTACCTAAAAGCTATTTGAACTCATATAAACACTTCCATTTTGAATATTTTTTCAATAAACAAACGATGATTGTTTTGGAATACATTTGTGATTCACTTTCCTCCCTCCTCCAGTTCTGGACCTGCCCTAATGATCTTTGTCTTTGAGGTGCCAAGATAAACTATTGTGCATGTGCAATGTGCTTGCACTATGAAAATTAGTGTGAGCTTGGAGGAGTTGGGAGGTAGTGATAAGGGACGAACAGCATCATTGGATGAATTTTGCATTTGGGTGTCTGTCAAACTAGATGAAGTGTTGGGAGAGGAGGCTTATCAACTTTCCTGTCATACTAAACTTACTCCTGATGTTTGGATGGAGAGCTGAGAGGTGAGCAAAGCCTGCAATGGGAAGATGGATAGAAAAAGTAGTAGCAGGTGCACTGATCACTCAGACATAGCAAAATAGTTTTGAAGGAAAAAGTAAGCTTTTGTGGATAAACATTGGTTTGTACCATAGTGTACACTGCATGCTGAATGAAAATAGTAGAGATATTTTCTAACTTTTGGAGCTGAATCATTGCAGCTTTAGAAGAAGAGCAAAACCTTTTGGTGTGCTGCTGTTATTAAGTGTGAGATCCTGCTAAAGGGTTGTTGACTTACCCTCTGGATTTCAGACTTGGTGATGATTTGTCATTCTAAATCCCAGGGGGTTAATGTACACAGTATGTCCTCTCTTTTTCTTTCTTCTTGCTTTTGACCCTTTCTTCTCTTTTTCCCTGGGTTTTCTGCTTGACACAATTTTCAAAGATAGCTCCCACCCTATCATTCATCTCACGATTAAAGATTGTCCTTCTACCTCTGTTGGTCAGCATCTTAACATATTATCTACATATTAAACTTTCCAGACAGCATTTTCTTTGTGTTGTCCCTCACACTTTCATTGAGTTTTCTTAGAAAAATACTTCAGAAAAGCTTTAAATAGTTTAAGTTCCTTAAAATATTATTATATAAAAAATATACTGCCTGATAGAGAGGTATAGAAAGAAATTATCTGTATCTCTATGGCATTATGTCTTGCAGGTTGCAGTCTTGTAGAGTGAGGGAAAACTTTGGTTTTTGTGCAGTGTCAAGCACAGCAGAGCCTATAATTTGTTACTGATTGTTCTCAAAAAAAATTTATAGAAATAATAATAGTAAAAAGCGGATGATTTTTCATTAATATTGTGCAGGGGTTTTCTATCTTGATATTTATACACACATTCTCCATCGTACCTCATGCCCCAATATTAAATATAAAAAGAGATTTACAATTAAAATGGTGCCTACTCATGATTTTACATTGTTTAGTTAAAGATCAAAATTAAAACTAGAAAAAGTAAAACTCCAAACCCTAAAAAATAATAAACAAGGTGTTTTGGTTGGTTTTCATTCTGTTGTCTTTCAGTACCCGTTACCCAGTGCAGGACTGATTTCCTCAAAACGAGTTTCTCTTTGGCTTTTGGGCATTAATGTGCCAGTTTTCTTTCTGTTACTGAATATTATCTGATCCTGACAGTGACTACAGTTGAATTAATGTTCCTGTCAATCACAGCTGCTTATCTGAGTCTTATTGGGACTGAAATTGAAAATACCTTAATAGTGTGGTGTTGGAGCTTAGCTATTTTCTCACAATGGTCAAATCACCCTCCGTCCCTCCTTGCCCCTCTGCATGCATCACACCTGTGACCAGCTACAGTGGGTATAGTCTCACGCCAAGTCTTGGGCTGAATCTGTGTATTTCACCTGTGAAATATGAGGGATGCAATGGCAGAAGGAGGTGTTAGCTGAGATTAGGAATCAGCCAAGTTGTTCAGCTTTTCCTTTGCACTGCAGCAATGCTGTTGGTGCAGCCGTTGCTGGAAGGTGAAGCTATTGCTATACTATCATACATGAAGAAAAATTCTGAGCCAGTCTACTCATCTTCTTTTCCCAGGTTTTGCAGGATACTACTTGCTTCCCCTCTACCTCCACAGATCCCAAGAGATGTTAGAATAACATAATGTCCAGATATCTGTCCTCAAATTAACAACTCACTGTAATAATTAACAATTTTGTTTGCTAGCAAGGGTTGTGTTTACAAGGACAATATAACTTTACATCATGAGCAAAATTTGATGAAAATCGTGCTGGGGGAAAAAAAAAAGAAAGCACTAAAGCGTTTTTATAAAGTCATAGTCAGTAAATAAAGTTATAGAAAAGAAACTAAACCAACATGCAATTTTGAAGTACTGAGAAAGGGCTCAACACACTAAACCCACCAGTTTCTTTATAATCTGTATGAGGCAGCTGTGTAGAGGCACGATTAGTTTTAATTGTTTTAAGATTTAATCTGCGTTTATGCATGCCACAATTTTCAGTCTAATTTTTGTCCAACTAAGGCATTGATTTCTGCTTCTCCATAGAACTCATAAAACAAAGATAAAAGATCCTTTTTGCAACTTGTTTCATGTACCTTGTCTTTTATATTTGATATAACTAGCTTGTGTCACATACTTTGTGGAAAATTTAGTTTAAATTGTTGAAGCACAGCATAAGACAAAGCAGTCACGTGACTTCTAGCACCAGCACAGTTCTGGTGTTTAGGAAGTCTTG
Source organism: Dryoscopus gambensis (assembly GCA_013389985.1). Classification (NCBI taxonomy): domain Eukaryota; kingdom Metazoa; phylum Chordata; class Aves; order Passeriformes; family Malaconotidae; genus Dryoscopus; species Dryoscopus gambensis. Next base: position 99,439 of record WEIT01009050.1, read on the forward strand.
GGAAGTTATCAAAAGGGCAAGATTCAAAAATTGGAACCATGGGGAAACAGTTTCCCTCAGGCAGATTTTCATACTCCTTTCCCTGTTTACATTTCTGAGTAAGTCTCAGGTTTTAATTCCACCGAATTAATGTAAAGATTCATATGAAACAGTTTGCAAAATAGGTATAAGTTGCTTGGCTTGTTTCAAAAAAACTTTTGGAGTGCCATCCACATTAGAGTTTTTGATGAAGACAAAGCATGCTGATGGGTATTGGAACACACTGAATCCCATTAGCCCACTTGTATTTGTGCACAGATGAATCTATTCACACCAGGAGCCAGTGCGGAACAGATGTTACCTTTGAAAAATTGATTTGTTCATAGAGTTTATTTATTCTGTTTGTGCTGTTAAACTTTGGCATCTCTCCAAAGAACTGCTAGAATGCTCAGACATTTTGCTGTGTTTTGCTCTTTAATTTGTTAGCTTTGGGCACATTTATATTCAGGGCTGTACCACTGAAACTTAAATCAGGTAATTCAATCATAAATTAGGTACATTGAGTGTCTAGTGTACTAAAGATGTCCACTCAAGGTTTTGTTTGACTTTAAGTCAGTTTTAAAATATCTCTATGGAGCCAGCATGACTTTGAACAAAGCTTGGGTGTAAGTTCTGCACCTGCTTAATGGGGTAATGCTGACAGCAGGGGAAGAGAGATTTTTCACAAGTAACATTAGCAGACCAGCAGTCACATAAACCAAACTGCCAGACAAAAATAGCAAGCTCATGCAACATAGTCCTGCAAAGATAGATTGCTTCCCTTTCCCCTTACCCTGTCTAGCCAGTGTGACTGGGCAGGACTTTGTTCTGAAACAGGAATACCCTGTGCTACTGCCTGGGCTGCAGACATCTCTTTTAAAAACAGAAAAGGAAGTAACTAATTTTTGTGATCAGCAGGGAACTAAGCGTGGTTGTCGTTACATAATAATGTAAAAAATGTTAATGAGCACGTGTATCTATGATATTGTTTTGTTATAATAGGTTAGGGGGTGCAGTTCTATAGTCCTTGCTGATAACGCATTTGCTCAGTGAGCCCCTGAGAAATGAGCTACCTTCTCCTTTGTGTAGGTGCGGCGTAGTGTGCACAGGAGTTATGGGACTCCATCTGCTGAGGTTCTATAGAGTCCTTATGAAAAACGTTTCTGAAACTGATTCTTTGGGATATTTAGATGTTGTAGCACTCAGCACTGCATCACCTAACTGCCAGACCCCAAAGTACCTGCTGGAATTGTGAGCTTTGAGTTCTGTAATAACAAGGCTTAGTCGTAAACAGACTTTTGCGTCCTACTGAGTGAAAATCCACTGAGGCTACATTGAAATGAGATGCTGAGAGAGAGTGGGGAGCATAAGTACCTCTCCCTGTTTAGCTCTCTGCTCTGCGAGGCACTCACATCAGTGGATCCATCTTGGGATCTTGAACTAGAATCTCATATTAGATATTCTCTGTGGAAAGTAGTGCTGCCTCCCATAGCTCCAGACACCTAATGGCCCTGGGGAATAGAGCACATTCCAAAGCCTTATTTCACATTTACTTTGCCTGATCCAGAGTTGCAAATTGAACCACAGTGAGGGCTACATGGCATTCGGTGATAGATCTCTGCAGGTCCCATTTATGGTGGCAGTAGTAGTATTTACTTATTTAGATGTAAGCCTCAATTTTCCTCATATGAGGCAAAGACAGACTTCAGACTCCATTCATCTCTCTGCCTCATGGACTATTTAATCGTTTAGACAAGATAAAGTTGTTCTAATAGAAGAAACCAAGAGAACTCTGTACCTGAAGGGATTTTCAGAATTTTATGAAAATTGAGATTCATTCTCTGATGCAAACATATGGCTCTTTATATCTTAAATAGCTGGTGAGCTCTGCTGGGATGGGCAAAAGCTGCCCTCAAAGGGTCTTGTTTCCTTGTGGGCATGTCTACAGAGTAGGAGCAGAGCCAGTCTTCAGGCATGATCCAGGATGGCAGCACTTATAACTGGGCTGAAGGCTCTGCCTGCTGCTGGGAATACAGGGCCAGGAATTTACCACCACAGAATGTAGATGCTTCTGGAAATAGTTCACAAATAAAAAGTATCATGTCTGCCATTTAGATTGATAACCATCAGCATATATAAAGCCTTGGAGGCTTCTGACTTGTTTTGGACACTTTTCCTGGAAGTTGTAGAACTCTGGTATACTGCTTCTCATGCCCTTGCAATTTTAGTTGGGTACACTGAAAGAGTGTTCTTGAATCCAACGGTTTTTGTTCCTTTGGGTTTATCCTATGAATCATGTTATAGCTTTATGAAGCAAGATTAGAGGCCTAAATATATCAGGAGCGTAATGTGTATATATATTCTTTTGGCTCAGCACTGCAACCATTTTAGAAAATTATTTACACAGAGAAACACAATAATATAAGAAATATGTCATGTGAGACATCTATGCAAATCAAGTCAGTATATACTAAAAAACAAGAAGTAATTGATGCCCTTGGGTGACAGACTAAAGAGGAAATAGAAAAGTGAGAAATAGCATAATAAATACAAGTATTATTAGAATTAGGATATCTGTCTAGGATATCTGGCTGCAAAATGGAAGAATATTTTATGGAACTTCATTTACATTAGTTAACCAAGAAGACTATTTACTGTGCAAAAATGCAGCTATTCTTTAACTTTGGGTTGGTCCTCTCTGCTTTCAAATGCAGCATGGTCCAATGCTGAGATGCACTGATTTCTGCAGGCTTAGATGCTTATCCAGAAGATTATTGTCAAGTCACACTAAGGATTTCCTGTACTGAGAAAGCCAGGTGTGTGGGGCATGGTATTTTGTAATAAAGTGGGCCCTTTTCCAAGGTGTTAACTGCTTTTTTCTCTTTCGTATCCAGATAGACATATCCTTTGTGTGTTTGAAGCTGGATACTATGAAAAGAGGCTCTTGGGGGTCAGTCAGAAAGGTGTTCATAACAAATACATACAGAAAACCCCCCATAGCTAAACAAGTATTTTGAGGGGAAAAAAGTAGCCTAACAACTCAGTTTTGCCCACATGAGGTAGTTCTGCTGTAGGAATATTTTTGTGTCATAGTATTTCTTTAAAACGTTAGGCAAGTGGAGTAGTGCTCTGCTAATTCATCAAAAAGAGATGGACCTGTCCTCCCAACGTGTTCTTTCTTTACAAGTCTTCTTGGACCATTCCTTTACCAAATAAAGGTCTGCCTACTCTGTTCAGAGCCCTGCTCCCCAGTAGCCAGGTCTACGGAAGGGCAATAATCCTAACCGGCTCGAGCTGTTGAGAAAAGCAGGAAAGGAGAGACAGCTGGTAGCACTGGAGACTTTCAGTGGGAACACACAGTGAAGGGGCAGGACTGGCTAATTTCCTTCCCTGGTCCCTCTGGTTGGGTCAGCATTTTGGTCAGTCACAGATAAAACAAACATCCTGTATGTAGCTTTTCCCTGTTAGTTTTTTGCCTTTTTATGGCTTCTGTTCCAGGTACTCTTCTCTTCCCCCAGACTCGCTTTTTATTACACAGGTAATAACTCCCTTTTTTTTTTTTTTTTTTTTTAAAAAAAGTTAGAATTACATTCAAAATTTCAGCATTTAATAAACTACATTGTAACTGAGGATTAGTAATGTGTTTTACTATTTTATTTTTTCATTTTTCTTTGTATCTAAACCCACAAATACTTTAACAATATGTTTGACCTTTGCGATTACTAAACCTGAAATTTGTTTTCGATGTTTTTGCATTTTGCTTTTCTTTGTCAGCTGAATGTTATTATGACTGAATTAGGTTTGTGTGTTGCATTTCAAATGTCTTGTTTTGAATACATGTTGGCTTTGTGGATTAGTTATAACTTACCCTAGCTTTTAGAAACACAAGAACTGATGTCCCTGCTTGATATCTGTCCAAAGAACACCAGGAAACATTCAAGTTTCTACTCTTGAATCAAAACATATGTTTTAGTTGTAACCTGAAATGTTTACTAATCTCCTGCTTTGCTGAAAGCATACTCTTCATTGAGAAAAAAATCCTTAGTGTTGTTTAACAGTTACTACAGTATGAGTAAACACAAAGATCTATTTTATTTTTCATTCTAGCTTGGATTTACTACCAGGCATCAGATTTAATAGTAGGGACTTAACAACTTGTGCATTAGGCATTATAAAATTTTTATTTAGCATTATGTATTTATCATATAATTCAATGATATTTGAGACACATTCTCTCTCTCCTATGAGGAACACTCAAATACTTCTGCTCCGGACAGAAATTAAATTAGTAAAGTAGTTTTACATCTTAATTTTTAAAAAAGTGCTTAAAATGGAAAATGATTGCTTGATACTTCGTATGTGCTGATACTACTTATCTGTCCTCTGTTCTGAAGTTCATGAGATGTCTTTCACACCTATGAAAGTAACAGAACCTAATTCTTCTGCATATGGCAGATATCACTGCAGGTACAGACACACCACCACGGTGTGGTGTGAGGCCACAGTGTCCTTAAAAAAACTTAAAAGAAAAACAAGTTTGTCTTCAAGAAAGTCTTGATCTGGCTGGTAAATGTTACTAGATCAACACTGATGATGGCAGTTTAACAGAAATCACAGAATGTTCTGTGTTGGAAGGGACCTATCAGGATCACTGAGTCCAACTCCCAGCCCTGCAAGGGCACCCCAAGAGTCACACCATGTGCCTGAGAACCTTGTCAAACACTTCTTGAACTCTGTCAGGCTGATGCTGTGACCACTGCCCGGGGGAGCCCGTTCCAGTGCCCAACTGCTCTCTGGATGAAGAACCTTTTTCTAATATCCAATCTAAACCTCTCCTGACACAACTTCAGGCCATTCCCTCAGGTCCTGTCACTGGTCACCACAGAGAAGAGATTGGTGCCTGCCCCTCCTCTTCCCCTCATGAGGAAGCTGTAACTGCACTGAGGTCACCCCTCAGTCTCCTCCAAGCTGAACAGCCCAAGTGACCTCAGCTGCTCCTCAAATGGCTACACATGGCTGGTTTGTTTCATATTGGCAGATAGTATTGGCTTCTTCACAGAAATATGACAAATGAAAGGGTAGATGAAGAAGACGTTGCTCTGGGATTCTCATCATGATATTTGATAAAATTCAGAGTTCCACCATGAACTTCAAGACAAGGGGAAATAAATCTAGAGTACAATAAGGATACCTGAGGGTTACATAAGTATGTCAGCCTAATGTAAACATATAGCTTTTGAGATGAGATTCAAAGATAGCAAAATAGAGAAAAGGTCATAAAATGCAGATTAACAAGAGCAGAATATAAGGCTGTGGCAAAATTTTTAGAATTTCTTCTAAGTCTAGGGATGCTAGTTAAGAACCTTGGGATCTATTCAGTTAATCTATGAAGACTCTGTGGCATCTTGGTCTGTGAGACAAATCTGATTCTCAAAAAGCAGCATTTTGCATAAACTTCACTTTGTTTAAAAAGTTGTCAGTTAGTAAAGTCAAAACATAATTAATATTTTTATTTGTCTGAACAGTGGAAGAAAGTACATTTTACTCCTTTTCTTACTACCTGTGGTACTTGAAAGGTTTTTGTCCAGATCAGATTACTGCAGAGGAAAATAACAACCTGATCAGAGCTGAAGCGGAACAAATGCACGGCACCTCTCAAGCAACAATATGTGCCCATCTGGGTTTTCCAAGACTGGCCATGGCTGACACTCTAGGTGCAGAAATCACTGAATCGTTCCCTTAGGAAACATATACATCATTTTCCCTCCCTTACATGGAAAGAAGGGTGAGAAGAAAAATATACAATAATCCATGGAAAGGGGAAAAGTCTTAACATGAATTTTCAAATAGCAAATTAAATCATATTAATTTTTGGGAAATGATATATTTTTAGTTATTGTAAGGTGTTTGTAGAATATAAAAATGTATTTTGTGTTTGTGGTGAGCAGGAAAATAAGAATACACATCTTTTAATGCTGGCAAGTGTTTGCAGTTTGGAAAGGACAGATGCTATTAAATTTTTTTTCCCAGTAGGAAGTACTCTGAAGTCATCAGGCTTCCACATATAAGTAGGTCAAGAAAGACTTCTTCCAAAATTTTTACTTTTTAGCTGCAAATAGGAAACTATTCCTCATTTTCATGTCCAAAAGGCCATACTGAACCTGACCTCGAGCTTATGTACAGTTTTACTTGACCTTTATTTAGAATCCCTTCTGCTAGAAAATGGCCTTTTGTTGTCACTAAAAATATACTTCACTGTCAAGATGAGTCAGTATTCAAAGGGAAGAGCTTTCAATCCAGTGTAGAGGTGCAGTGGAATCCTGACTTTAGTGATGTCAGTGGAAATATTTCCACCTATTTTGATAGCACTAAGATTTTCTTCCACCTACTTTATTATGTCAGTTGCTTTCCTTACATTTTTTCCCTTCTGTTTTTTCCTCTGGATTACAAAAAATCCCCCATTTTTTCATTGGAGCAGCATATGTGTTTGTATATATAGAAGCACTCAGTTCTGCGTTTATGCAGTGGCAGTTACATTGTGTAACTGGCATTTTTCATCGCTCCCATCTTTATGAATGCAATGGTATAACTTTTGCTTCTCTTCAACTGTTTACCATGTGCACGAAAGCAGAATTTTCAAACACGCTTCTTATTCTGCTTTTTCTTCTAAGTATCAACCTGTTTTTTTGTAGCAAAACCCGTGACTCTGCCTGCAGACAGCGCACTTGATGGCATAAGAAATGCTCACTGGTCAGTTTTGTGGCTTGCTTCTCTCATGACAGCAAATCTGATGCGAAAGTTTTGATAAGAGCTGGAACAATAGCAAAATAGGGATCTATGAAGTTAACGTTTTCTTTCTTTCCAACATTTGAAAACATTCTAGGTTTTTTTTCTCCAGACTGTCTTCCATACCATGAACACTTTTCCTTTTTATTGGCAAGTACTTTTATATCCACAACTTGTGGAGAGAAAAAAATCCTTATAAAAAGTGTGAATCATCTTTGAAAGCAAAGTTGCAGGTGCAATTTACTGTTACTGCATCTGTAGAAATGGGTACCTGGTGCTTAAAGGCTCTGTACTGTGTTTTATTCAGCTGCAAAAAGAGAACAGGAATATTTATATCATACATGCTTTTGAAAGAATAAATATTGTAAGGTGATTTGAGACCTGTGCTGACAGATTTTTCTGATACATGCATTAAAGGCCTTCAGCTTGAAAACTGGGCCCAAAGAGGGCCAAATCTGTGCATATTAAGACAGATTAAAAAGCTTCCCATGACTTCACTGGTGCTGATCGTGGCCCCTGCAACTCTGGCAAGTTACACCATGAAACTGTTGCGAATCTGGGTACAGAAGTCAAAGGTCCTTCACCTTACAAACCTCTGCCATATGCTACAATTTGTGGTTAAGAAGTTGTTTCCTTCTTAAGAGTTCAGAGTATTTCTAATTCTTCTTAAAAATTCAGGGTATTTCTAATTCAGCATTCTTGAATATTTAGTGTATTTTGTGAAATTTGACTCCTAAAATTAGAGCCATTTTTAAAGGGGGAAAAAAAATCATGGAAGTTGGGCAATATTTTTCGTTTTTATGTCCAAGCAGGATTAACAAATTAAGACATATAGCAGCAGCATGGAAACAAATTTGCGTACTGTTTTGACATGTGCATCTCATGGAAGGATTCCTAATTGGTGAAAATGCCAATCATTACAGAAAGTGATTCATGCTCAGGAGTAGATGATATCTACTGGTACCACATGGCATAGAATCAATGCTGTGGGAACCAGTGATGACCAATATTTGAAGTATTTGGGAGAGATTTCAGCATTCAAAATAGGACTTTCGTAGAAATAAAAAGCACAAAAAAGGGAGAGTTGATTTGTAGGGGCACAATGGAGTAAAGAAGAGCAAGAAATTGCTGAAAGAAAAAAAATCATCTATGTATTCACATTTTTAATTTTGTTAAAAAGGAAAAATTATGCCACTTGCCCACGCTAGGCTTGCACGTTGGTGCTGAGGAATCAACACAGACAGTCATCATGGGAGTGATGTGGTCTGAGTGGTCTAAGTGCCCAGTTGTTTGACGACAGCTGGAGTAGGTGGGGTTCCCTAAAGCCCTGCCTGGGGAATGGGGTAGTTCTGCCTCTGGGGACACACAGTCCCAGGGCTGGGGTTCAGTGGCTGTCCATGCTGTGCCGAGAGAGGGTGGGAAAGGGATTGGGGGAACGAGAGCACTGCTCTTCCCCAAATGTTCTTCTGTGCCCTCAGTACTGAAAGATATTGCTGTGCATCTTATTAAAAAAAAAAAATCACGTAGTCTTTTGCCCATCCTTGCCTCCCAAGTCTGGAGACAAACCTCACCTCAATGTCTGAGGAGCCGTCAGCTCTGTGAGCCAGGACATTGTTTGGTTTATGTTATGCCAAAGTTCATTCTTCTGATTTGTCACTTATCCTCTAGATCCAGTGATATACTTGGTGCTGCTGTCAGAGGCGCCACTGCAGCTTCCACAGGCTGCGCCTGCTGCTGTTCCATCCCTGGCTCGGGCTCTGGGAGCGCAGCAGCGGGAGCAGCATGGCTTAGTGTGGATCAGTTGTGAGGGAATTGACTCAGCTGTCAGGACAGGCACTGCACTGCCAGAAGCAGACAGGCAAGACTTGTCATAAAGTCTAGTAAGATACAGAACATGCTCTCATCTGTCAGGAATAAAGAGCAACTGATGTTTCATTACCAGGGCATTATCAAATGCTTGTGAACATCATCAAATAAGCTTCCATTCACGCAGTGGCGAAACAAAGGTTAACAATTTGCCTTCTCCACTGGCTGTTAGTCACAGTCTGTTGGTGTTAGAGCTTACAATTTGCTAAGCAGCGGCCATGCTGGGCTATATTTAGCTGAAGAATGAGAAATTTCGAGAGACTTGCACTTGAATTGTAAAGAACAACATTTTTAAAAAGTCTCTAAAAGAAACATAAGCTAGAATGTGTTGCAGCTACAAAGGGCTCATTATCAAATTGAGGACAACTCAGTGCTCTTGGGGGTTGGGGTAGGGGAGAAATTCAGCTACTTCAGAGTTTCACAGATTACCAAGACACAATTTTGTTAATGGAGTAGCGGACAGAACCTTTTCTTGTTGCATCCTTTGCAGAGAATTCTCTGCCTTGGAAATTTCTCCAGGTACTAGAGAAAATACCTCAGCAAGCTTTTCTGAATCACAAGTTTGCTGGCCTGTAATTTTCAGACTCAAGGAGGAGAGCTACATTTAAATATGTGATCCTGTATTTCTCCCCTTACAGATCAGTTCAAACTATTGCGATTTGTCCTAGTGAGGAAGAGTGGAGCTAATTACACTGGTGGGAGGCTTTGTATGTAATTATGGAAGTTTCCTTTCAAAGTGAATAGAGATGTTTTGAATGGCTCAGTTTGGAGTTGCATTATATTGTATATGGCTTAATTAATATTTATGAAAAGGGTTGTTCTTAGTTTTTACGTGTATCTGTTTAACATCATTTAACCTATATGAAACTTAAAAAACTTGTACTACATGCATACCTATGATAAAATCTGCATGTAGCTCTTAAAACTAGTTATGAGGCAACTTTAAAATATGAAAATGCCATGCTAATACTGAGAAAATGGATGATTACAATGGAGGTAATGAATCTATGAAAATAATACCAGTTGATTTACAGAGATTTTTTAACTTACGGATTGGAGGTCATCAAAACATTGTTTCTCCTATGGTGTTATTAAATAATGATTGACATGTAGTANTTTGGTGAAGACTTGACATCACTCTTACCTCCCCAATGAAACAACTGGAAGGAGTCACCAAGGGAAATTCTGCCCTCAGTTACAGCAGTTCTAATGCAGAGTAACCGACTCCATCTGTGCTGGGTTTAGCACTTGGAGCAAGAGCTAAGTTATGTCAGGAGTCATATCAGTAATCCCAAAGGGCTTATTTTGGATTTACTTTTTTGTTGGGCCATTTTTATTTTATTGATGCTAATACAAGGTGGCAGTGAATGTGTACTATTTTTGCATGTAATTCATCTACATACTTATCCTGATGCTGTTTTAACAACAATTTGTGTAACTCTAGTTTTTTTAAAACACAGAACAAAAAAGTCACCTGTGTGCTCCAATGCCATTTAGCCTTTTACAAATGTAGTTGGTTTATAGTCTAAGGGGACTGGGTGGAATTCTTTGCAGAGTCATTATACTCCTGACCTTCCAAGCTCTTTATCATTTACTGTGAAATTTTTTGCTAGAAGACTTTACTCACCTCTTTTGTTTCCCCTTCCCTGAAGTTTGTGCACTCTAGCAGCAGTCATCAAAACTGCAGGTATTAAGGCACAGGGTACAGAATCACAGAAATCCAATAATCTCCTGACTGTGATAGATCGTAGCTCTTGAGAATTAGTCTTGAGCATTGTTTGATAGTTACAGTTTTGCACACAGTAGCTCTAAAAATGATCATTGCTGAGGAACTTACACCCATCCCTGCAAGCAACTAGAATTCAAATGAATGGTAATGAGAATTGTTCAGGCATCAGAAGGAGAAAAGAATGCAAGAAAAGTCATTTCTCTCCTGAAGCAGCCTGTCTCCTTGATTGTCAGGAGAAGGAACACACACCTTAAGAAATCAATCTTCTCTTGTTAATTCCAGCTGAAATGGCCCAAAAAGGTTTCTTCCAAGTGTTTTGACAGAAAGTACAGAGAAGGATAAGAGATCTATTCCTCTGATACTTCAGCTGGAACTAACACAGGAAGGCTTTTAAAAAAGAGTATAGTGAGGGGGCTTCATAATCAAAATGGGAGCTTATGCATTATTATCCAAGTTAAAATAAAACTTCTACATCTGAAAAATTAAAAGCAGAACAACATAAAAAGAGGGAAAACCTTCCTAAAAACCAGAAGCCTCTAACAAGTAGAAATAAGGACTTAGTCCTCTGTCCAGTGCCTAGGAAAAAAAGGTTGGTGCTGACAGCATGTCTTAGAAGAAGAAGTCAGGAAGATCCCCATGCACACCAAATGCAAAGCATATAAGCATTTTAATTCAATCTGTCAAAATTAATTAGAAACAAGATTAAAAACCTCCTCACAATCAGATGAAGCATTAGCTTCTAATGTTAATTCCCATTCTGTTGTTGTGATAAACTGAGTCACAGCTGTTTGCTTTGCAGCTGATCAACTGCTCTACAGAAAGTTTGAGTAGAAAATATCTATCTGTAGTGACAAGCCATGGAAAGGGAGGCAAGGTTTGTTGAAGCTTCTGCCGCAGGAGCTCCCTCCCCACCCCAGAGAACAGCACACCTTTCAGGGAAGGGGGATGGGAGTGGGTCCTCAAAGTATCTTATGAGGAGCTCATGAGAAAGCACTTGTGATGCATTTGCCTTGATCTTCCAACCTGATCAGATCCACAGCTTCTTGTTTACAGCTGTATTTCATAGCCAAACTCCTTGATCTGTTCCTGAATGTGCACTCGGGAGGCAGCAGCTCCGGCACAGCTCTCACGTGAGGTCTCAGGTGGCAATTCCCTTGCACGTGGGGGCAGAGCAGGCACGGGAGCCACTCTGGCTCATTTGTGTTGATTGGACCTGCCACTGTGGGCACGAAATCATACCCTGAACTTATTTTATGCCTTGCATCAGGTTTGATCTGACCAGTTCTGTAGGGATGTTCTGTGCACCCTACCGTGTACCAGTGTTGTGCGCTCCCAGAACTGCTGCGTGCCCAGGCTGAGTGCCGTGAGGTTTGGTCCAGGAGATGTCTACTTTGATCAGACCTGTCTAATATTAGGAAAATATGTCAAGTGTGTAATTATTGAAATAGGTAGCAGATTATTATTCTCTGCTGTACAGATGATGGATATGTTAATAGAGGAAGACTAAGAAAGCAATACAAAATGTGATATTCATTTTGCAGTTGCATCATAATGGAAGCATCCATGTAGTTATGCTTAAAAAATAGGACCTAGCTCTTCCATGTGCAAAATAAAACTGTCACCATAAATATATGGCTGTTTTGTTGAATCTGTAGCAAAAGCGCCTAAAGCAAAAACATAGAGAAGTAGGTGTATTTATTGCTATGTAAGAAGTTAAAGTAAAAATCTAATTTTCAGCTATACTTTGTGTGCTTGGAAAAACTGATGAAGGTGCATAAAAGGAAAACAGTTGGCATTTTACCCTGTTAAGAATAAACCACAAGTCACCTGGGTTATTAGCCACTAATCTCCTTAGGTTCCTAATCATATCCCTGAGCATGCTAAGAAGCAACCTGGGCTGGGAAGAGACGTATCAAAGTGGTAGATGCCTTAGTATCCCTGTAATTTGGAGAGGGTTGTGAAGATATTTCATTTCTGCTTTATTTCCTAAAGTGACATGGTAAGTTGGTTGTCCTTGTACCATCCCTAACTCATTGAGACAGCAGTGAATTCAACCAAAAAAACCCCCTCCTGCTGCCAGGTGAGTTAGTGGCCCTTTTTTTTACATAATCGCCTAGGTATTAACTCACTGATCTGGGAAGTGAAAGATGAGGATTTTTGCTTCCTCAGCCCAGGAGGTTTTGCAACCACTGTTTCTACTTCCTAAAAATATCCTAGCAGGCAAGATAGAGATCAGCCTGTGTTGAGGCTATGCTTTCTCTCTTCAATCCTGCTGCTGAGGTTGCACTGTTGTGTAAGTGAGAATGAAAGTTAGGGAAATGATAGTAGAAAAATATTATATTCAATGTGGATTGCTTATAGATGTATATGTGTGTATATTTTAATATTTTTATGCTTTCCTTATATTTTTAAATCAAAGGTATTATTGAGTTGACTATCAAAGATAACTAAACATAATGATGTTTTTATATTGCCTCTTTAAATTTGTGTGGAAACTTATGGAACAATCAGATCAGGAGCTGCCTTATCTGCATTTTCAGGGATCATTAACAAATGGCGTTTTCATCACACAAAGTATAAGTCTCCAGTTTAGCTGGGAGGACCAAGCCCTAAAGACCAAGCATAATCTTTATTCACTCAAGTTGCCACTGATACTGTCATGATACAAAATATCATTAGCAATTTAATTATGTCATAGCAGCCTGTATGTATCTATGCTTTACTTCTGAGTTTTAATTAAATGGGAATGAACCTGACATACAGTCATTTGTGCAGCAAGTGTAACCATCTTTTATGCATTTGAAACTTTTGGATGCCAGAAGTACATGAAAAGCACTCTATTGGTACTTGCATTATTGCATATTTTATTATAATGTAATTCTGTATTAGATATTCTATTTATGCAGAATCCAAAAATAGTTCATGCTGTGTAGCAATGCAAATTTCGGTGAATAATCCGCAAAGAATTTCAAAGCCTTAACCATTTGTGACATGCACTATTCTGTATCTTTAATGAGGACTCAACCTTTGAATAAATTATACTGGTCTTTTTATGAATAAAAACCATTTCTGTGCTTCTCCATCAAAGAACAGTCTATCACTTCTTTTCTTAATGATATTGGAAATATTAAGGCTTATTGTTACTGCTCAAAATTCCTCAAACTGGTTTTAGATGTTCTGTCAATAGTAGAAGTATAAATCAGGTTTGTGCACTTGAAGGCAGGGTCCCCCTTCCCACCTGACAGCTGATCATCAGAGAATGAGACAGCATCAGCGGTTTCACGGCCAAGGCCATGTAGGATAATGCAAGAGCTGGGGAAAAATCCACTTCCTCATACTTTGTCTCAAGAATTCCAACTTAAACCAATGTATAATGAAGGGAATTTCCTTTCCCACTAGGGTGGGGAAGCAGCGCACATGAGCAGTGATACTTTGTCCTGCCTGGAGTATCTGAGGCTGAAGACGCTGAAGCCCAAGACGTGTGCAGCGAAAGCCCTGCAGCTGTGCGGTGCCAGCTCTCCTGTACTGGTGCGCACCCAGACTGCGGGGCTGTGCTCAGGGATGTTCTGCTGGTGTGACAGGTGCTGAGCTGAGACCACAGGTACTCAGCAGAACAAACAGCAAAATGAAACGAGGGCAAAACCACCTCTTGAACTGCCTAAAAGATGTTGTAAAGCTGGGGCTCTCTATTGTTTAAAATAGATAGCACTGAGCAAGTTTACCTACTAAGGATATAATAAATAACAATTTACTGAATCAGTTCAGAAAATCACCATGTTGCTTTTGGCAAATTGAATAAAACATGCCCTATAAACTCCTAATGAACAAAGAGCAAAGCACTCCAAGTCCATTAGCACTAGGAACTTTTTAGAATTTGAGATTTTACCATTCATAGCACAACTATGTTCAGTACATAATTACATGGAAGAACAAAATAAAAAAATCTGTAGAATTGTATGCATAAAGAAGACAGCCTTTGCAATACTTTTAAATAAGTATGTAAGAGATGAAAACTTTCTTTGGGTATAATAGCACAAGTTAAAAATTTTGAAGAAAATAATGAGATCAAATACTTATTCCATTCCTTCATATATTTAAGTATGCATTTCAAGAAGTTTGTATTATAACGTAAGATGAAAGACAGCCTTTGTCTTGGGACCCTGACAATAGTTAAAGTGAGCTAGTAAGATGTGAAGGTGTGTTGCAATACCTCGTGCAAACTTGTAATCAGCCCTGCATCAGTGTATTCATTCCTCTGATCTATCCTCTCCACCTTTCCTTGGCATCACCTTGAGAAGAAGGGCTGAATTAAGAAGTGGTACTAAGATTGGTTGATTCATAGTCTATCTGAATGCAGAATGATGTTCATTTTCTAGTGAATCATGCGCCTATTTCAAGATCAGAAAATAGAAAATGGCTCTTGAGTTTCTCTCCTGCCAAAAATGGCTTCATTTTGAATTGCTGATTGTCAGAGTGTTCTTAAAATTAGAGGCAAAAAAAATTTGTTTCCTCTTGCATTTGCACATTTGCCTTAGCCTTATTGGGGATACTGTGTTAGGGTCCTAAAGTAGTTTAACTAAACTTCAAATTATCATAGCCAACACAAACTAAGGGTACCAATGGTGCTTTTTCCACAGCAACCACCTATAATGGGCATGATGCCAATAAGACAGACCAAGCTTCCAAGTAAGTCTTGTACGGAGGGTCTCATTCACAGATATTTGAAGGCACTGGAACATATCAGTGACTTTAAGGAGTTTGCATCCAGATATTAACTTTCTGTAAAAGAGCTCAGTTCAACAATATTTTCTGATGGAAAATCATTAATGTGCTCTTTGCCATTCCTGGTTGATAACATTAATCATACTGATTCCTTAGTCTCACAGCTTTTACCGGAATACCACTGTAATTCAACATTAATAACAGCCCCTTACTAGGAAGTATTACCAATTTCTTGCCTAGGTGATGTTATAATTAGCAATATCTTGCTGTGACAATTGCTGCTGTGAAAGAAGTGCCATTTATAGATGGTATTACAGATGCTGCGTGTGCTGCTTGCACATCCAGGCATTCCAAGACACATTAAATGTCTGGAAACACAGCAGTGGAAGCTACCTATGCAGAAGAACACTTTAAAACCCTTTATCTGTACTGCAAAGTAACTTCTTGCACATACAGAGGTGTAAATGAAATAATAAGAGACTTGAGAGAAGGTTTTAAGTTATGCTTGATTAAATCTGTGCTATAAACTTCTGGTACTCTTATATCATACTTAGGTCTCTTGGGTGCTATTAAGTATTGTCAGCCAACAAACTATAATTTCATGCTTGAGTGGACTAATACAAGCTTAGGCTTCTGCTTCTCTGTACAGTCAGCCTTCAGTTTGCTGTAATAATAAAGTGAGAAGGGGAGGGAAATAGAGAATTGTCACACAGAATGATAATATTTATCAGTAAAATCAGATACTATGATGGTTTAAGCTATAAATTGTTCGGGTCAATAAACTGTGAGTCCATTTACTCCACTAAGCTTTAGATCAGCTCCTTCAAGTTGTGTATTTTCATCTGACAGGTACTGTAACAGGCAGCTATGCAGGTAGAAGTAAGCTGTGGAACTNAGGTGTATTTCCTCTATAAACAATTTTATTTTTAAATTATAGAACCGCATATGGGATGATGTTTGTGATTTCTATCTATTGCAGGTTTTAATCATTTTAATATATTACATGAAAGAAAGTGATACAGTTGCATAAAGAGCCATGTATTTATATTGGACCAACTAGGATCTGTGAGAAGTCTCTGTATTCAGCTGAGGTCCTTGTTATCAGATATTCAGAGAACAGCACACACAAAAGGTACAATATGTCATGTGAGCCAGGATGTTAAACAGAAAGGCTGGTAGTTCTATGCAATTGTCCACAATAAGCTCTAGGTCAAGTTCTGCCTTAGATGCTGTGCAAAACTCTTTTAAAAATCAACCAGTATTTGATGCAAAGAACAGAAAACCAGGCCCAGCATCTCTGATAGATGACAACAAGAAATCAGTAACAGCTTCCAGGAAAGCACTTCCCTGCTCATCAGACTGCAACAATAATGACGTGATCTCCTTGTCCACTTTTCCCATCCCTGCATTGCTTAACGATTAATTTGAACATTGATTTTTTTGTTTTTTATAAATCCCATAAAATTTCTCCCATGTGACTACTTCTTCCTTTAAAGGCAAAAGCACTGCATACCTTTGAAAGGTTTAAAGAAAACAAGAAATTTGATATAATGGCTTTGTTACTAATCAAGTAACACCTTTGGCATAAAAGAGTCTGATACCAGAATGACTTAGGGTTTGTATTATCTTATGTAACTTTAAGAGCTAAAATAGACTATGGAAAAGAATCTGATTTTTCTATAGCTTCCCCTTGTCTGTTTAATTTCTCCTTAATTTATTTTTTTTTGTTTGTTTTTGTTTTAAACATGTAAACAGACCTTTCTGCAATGTCCTGAATCTTAGTGTCAGAATGAAAGATCTAAATAGTAAAAATTGAAGCTTTATTTCCTTTAGATTATATCTTGTAGAAACAAAATACCTAGAACTCCCTTATTACAAAATTGTGGTGAGGAAAGGGTGGGCTTAAACGTTTATATTTTGTGATAAAATATCAAGAAATGATCACGAATAATCTTTGTGTGTCTCCATGCAAGGTAAGTGTAAAAAGGATCAATATTGTAAAAGAAGCAGAGATTTTTCCTTTAACACTTTGTATTTAACTTTGCATTCATACTTGTTATTTAAATCATGCTTAGTAATTTATCATTGCAAAAGAAAATACCTGGACATGAATGAGACTTTCAAAGAGTTAACATGAGTGAAACCTTACAAATGAGAATGATTTTACTTGCTTATTCAGTGTGGAATTGTTTCAGAATTATTTATCTAGGTTTCTTTCTGTGAATGGAGGACAAACTGAGGTTACTTATTATTCTGGTTAATTATTAGCCATGTTTATTTATTAGGTTAATTTGCAGAGTTTCAACAAACCTGTGTCCTTGAAAGGGTCAGGAAATAGCACCAAATCAGCCATACTGATTATCTGTGCTGTTGAAAGAACAATGATTTTTTCTAGATAATGTACTTGAAAATGTGTTTTGGGAATGAGCTTTGAACCAAGTTCAGGCAATTGTTTCTAATGATAAAATACCTTCTGGAGACCCTCCCAGTACTGCTTAAGTTTGCCGTGTTGGAGGGAGCTTATGATACAGTCAGCTACTTTTATTGTGCTCATCTTATGAAATCCACTATAATTCATTTACTGTGCTTTGTGCTTCCCTCAGCTTTTATGATAATCTGCTTTTAACACCTGCAAAACTGATTCTTGGGCTCTCTTGGCATGTCTATGCTATGCTGGCTATGTTTCCTGCCAGCCCATTCTGCAGTAGTGCTTCCGTGGTACCTGGCTTGGCTTGAACTGTGTTATCTACTGCTGCCTTGGTTCATGATTGGACTGAATTGTCTCACAGATAAAATTCTTTTCTCTGTTCGAAAACTGTGTAGCAAAATAAGGTTCTGGTCCAAAACTAGGACCCTATGTGCTATTTTGCTGTTTTCACTGAAGTACTAAAAGAAGAATAAATCAGAATATTGGTAATTAAGAAAC
Organism: Dryoscopus gambensis; assembly: GCA_013389985.1. Taxonomy (NCBI): domain Eukaryota; kingdom Metazoa; phylum Chordata; class Aves; order Passeriformes; family Malaconotidae; genus Dryoscopus; species Dryoscopus gambensis. The sequence goes on from WEIT01009050.1 coordinate 117,486, forward strand.
TTTTAGCTCTGCAGCAGGTAAAAGAAAATAGTGTGCACACGTATGCTTACAGGCTCTTCCTTGCCTTTTCCTGGCAAAGTTGTCTGTCTCTGATATGAGAGTGACAACTCAGCCCAGAAGGAAAATTCAGTGGAAAAGACCACAAAATGCTGAGTTTGTCTATGATTGTCAGTTCACCCTAGAATGCACTTTTGCTTTTAGTAGCTTTTCCATTTTCTCCGAGGCACAGAATAGTACTTATCTTGCTCAATAGGCGTCCATTATGTCTGTTTTATCCATGTACAAAGCACAGGAGAAATAAAATGATAGGTGCCCTGATAAGGAGGATAAACTTTTGAAGTCTACGAATAATGCAATTCCTTTTGGCTGATTGATTTCAGGTAAGTGCAAAGGATATAAAAAGCTTTTTTTCTTTTTTTTTTTTAAATTAAGAAAAACCCCCACCAAACTGAAAGGCATGAATCTGAATGATGGATAACTGCAGTTTAAGCAGAAACACTTTTAGGAGCTGCTTTATGGAGAATTGTCTCACTCTGTCCCAGACACCTGCTTCTATTCAGTGTAACTTAGTTTTAGTTCCTCAGACTGAAAAGAAACCTGTAAAGAAGGAGAAAGCTCTCCTCCGCCTACTCTCCTGGTATCAATGTGTGTGAACCACTCAAAATGCAGAGTTTTGTGCAAAGTTAGACAGCTATGTTGCTCTTTGGTAGCTTGGAGCAGTATCAAGGGTGCAGTAGGCCTGTCATTGCAATACACCTAGAAGCCATCCCAGCCAGCTAATAACAACACAGTACCTCTCCTGTCTCCCTCTGGCCCCTCACATGCCCGAGAGTACGCTGGTCATGTTAGTCTTGAAAGGCCACAGCATGTGCGATGCCATCCTCACCCCTTTGCTGCAAAAAAATGGTTAGACTTTGCCACAGGTGGGTCCAAAACCTGTCTTGAAATTTAACACTTACAAAGTATTTAAAGAAACTTACCATGCATTTGATGTCTTTGCCCCTCTTCCTTCCCTTCTTGCTTTCTTCTATTTTAATCTTGCACATGTTTTCCTGTTATGCAGTAACTGTTTTTCTCAGTGCAAGTTTCAGTGGGTACTATTGAAGTACGTGTCCCACAATACAATTTAGGCATCTCCTTACGAAGATTGTGCACATTTCTATCCAGAAATATCTTAGTGCATGCATTGCACTCTCCTTTTCTCATCTTCAATTTCCATTAATTTTGCACTTTTGTGTTTCAGTGCAGCAATGCCAAGTCCTCCTGTCTCTTCTCACTATAGAGCATGGTAACCTGGGAGAAAAGTGTTGTTATCTCCCTGATGGATGCTACAGAACAGCCAGCAAGAGCAAGAATTGGATTCTGGGAGAGAACAAATCCTTAGTGGATGAAGAGCCCTGTATAAAATCATATTAAGCCAAAAGTGATTGCAGAGTTTAGTCTGGAGTAGCTGGAAAACCAGGTGAAGGTTGCTTGCAAGACACTTTTATTACAGTGATTTTTAGAATTGTAACTGGGATTCCAGGCCTGTGTAGAGGAGGAATTCCAGCTCTAGTCAGGTACACAATTTCTTACTCCTATGCAGGCAAAACCAAGCAATATTTGCTAGAGTGAGCAAGTAAAGAGGCTGGGACTGAGCAGAGTTAAAAGCAAATTCCTGTTAGCTGGGAGCAAAGTTAGAACTTTTTTGGGGGTGCTGTGGAATGGGAGAATTTTGCTTGCCATTTTTCTGAGCTCTGCCCATATACACACAGGCTCTTGACCTTGCAGGATTAAATTTCCACCTACTCATTCGTTTGTTAGCTAAACTTGCCTACATGTGCTTTGAAAAAACACAACAGTTTGAAGATACGTATATAGTGCTGGATTATAAATCTGTGATGTCTCTTTTCCCTGATAAATTCTTGAAAAACCTTTGTTTATTCCCTTGCTTTCCCATTAGCCTTTAGTAGGATATTATGGCTTCAAATGGAGTAATGCATTGTAGGCTGTAAAAACAAAAGTTGACATAGACTCACTGGAAATTGCCTCCCGTCAGATGCAAGTATTTTATTTTGCATTTTCCTTGTTTAAATTATTGTAATGGAAATCCAAAAGGACAACTGAGTACTAAAATGATCTGTTCTTAATTTTTATTATTTCAATATTAACATTTTTTAGCCTAGATTTTAGAGAATGATATGTTTTTTCTAGGTGTCAATACCTAATTCAAAGAGACTTTTGCTGAAAGAAAATAATTGTCATTGAACCCATTTGGCTCTGGATCAGGGTCCTGATGCTTCTTTCAGAATAAAAATAAAATTTGATTCTCAAACAGAATTGCAGGGATTTTTTGCGTAGTTCTACCCTAGAATGGCATGTTGCCTTTGCCTAAGATCACTGAACTAATTGGAAATCATTCTTAATGACAGCAAGGAACAGCACAACTTTTTTGATTTCCTTAGTGATATTTCCTCCCTCTTGCTTTCCTCCTGTGAAATAAATAGGCATAAGAGATGTTATTGCCAGAAGAGTGGGTAGATTTGTGTTAATGCCTAAGAGCAAATGTCAAACTATAGAAATGTCAGAGTCTTGTATGCTTTCGAAGTATATGAGCAGATAGATTATTAGTTTGCTGTATTTTTCTTTGAAACCTTTATCATAATCCTCTCTGCAATCTTGTACTGGGGACAACTATTATGCTACATGACAATTTCTTCTTCTAAATTTAGCAACACAGCTTTATAACATTAGGCAGGGAAAGGCAAAAGAAAGTTTGGGTGGATAATTTTTCTCTCCTTGAAAAGAATGTCTTTCAGAAATAGTCACACCAAAGAAAAGCTTAGAGCTGTGACTCACAGCATTAGTGGGTTGAACCATCATTCCATGCAGGAATATGGGCATACATTTTCAGGATTAGTGAAATGTGGATGTATTATTTGTAATAAATATATATATTTTAGGGTAATGGCACAGCTATAATCTCTGAACATCTGAATTCTAAAGAAAGATTATGACTTGACTGGTAATGAGACTGACACGAATAAATGTTTTTTTTCAGGAAATATGATTTTTTAAAAGCACTTAAAATATTTTCTTGAAATGCAAAGGACATAGAAACCAGAATTTCTAGAATAAAGCATCAGGCACCCATATTCAAGATCTCTACCATACAGATCATCTCTGAGAAGTGGTGCTTCTGGTGCCTTCTACAGACTATTCATTTTGCATGTACTGCTGTCTAACTTTTTTCTACAGATCACTCTTTCCCTCTTCTGCCTCTGTCTCTGGTTTTCTATCTCTACCCTTTTTCTCTTTCAGGTCTTTGACCCATGCTTCTGTCCTGCTCCTGTCTTCCATATTCTTTTCTTGCTCTTGTTTTTTTCTTAACAGGAGGATTTCCCCCTTCCCCTCACCCCATTCACCTGTCCCTTCTGACTTATAGTTTCTAGGGTATACCACAACCACAGGCTATTTCTTCTGAAAAAGGGGTGGTTAAAGCCAGTCATGGCTTTAATCAGCATCAACATTTAAACATATTTTCTCACTTCATAAAACATTTACCTACTATTTCTAGGTATTCTTGAAAAATTATCCAGGGGAAATATTTTGATGCTAAGTGCTTTTTGGCCTTTAAAACTGATTGAGTAGATTAATTAAGACACAACATTCATTTTTAACCAAAAAGATGTTTTTCCCATCAAAAGTCTCTTCGAAGAGTAACTTCAGTCGAACTCTCCAAGGAAGCTGTATTCCCAAAGAATTACATTTTACCAGCTGAATTATTTCATTCTAGCTTGCTACAGCTGATATTAAGAAAAACATATATGCAGCCTGAACATTAATTTCTGCTCAGTAGTGCAGGGTGATGGACCAATAGATGAGCTACTGGATAATGGAGACAGCAGTGCCAGGGGTTTGCCTGCTCAGCCCCTGAGCCGGGAATCAGCAGGCGGGCGCTCTTACACTGCCTGCACGTCTCTGTTAAAGGCTTAGGGCGTCGTTGTTCCTGTGGGATCCACCGGCAGCTGTGCAAAGCCTGTGCAGAGCCGGTTTAAAATGACAATAAATTAGAATGGTAGCTTTTCCAATTTCTGCACAGGCATTAGTGTCAGACTGTATGTTCTGCCTTGGCTTAGGGAGGATGTTCTTTTATCACTTAAAATATTTTCTTGAAATGCAAATGGAAGCCAGACTTCCTGGAATAAACCATCAGACACCCATATTCAAGACCTCTATTACACGTGGCTCAGTCAGAACATGAATAAAAGCACAAAGGCTTAGGAATCCAGGGAATAGGAAGCAGGAACTTCAGGAAAGTCCTGGGAGCTTTTCATAATGGATTCCTCTTTCTCTGTTTTTTAGAAGTGTGGGTAAACCAGTGTTGTGCTATTTTTTCCTTAGGTAGCTACTGCTTTCTGAGTATACGGACTGGCAGCAGGCATTTGGCTGCTTCTGGCTCCAACCTCCTGGTTCCCCAAACACAGAATCTACACCCTAAACAATGACTGGATTAGTTTTCTCCAGGAATTTAAGAAGGTTAATTAATGTAAACATATTGTCTATGTACTAGTGTAGCTCCTTAGCTTGCTCCGTCTCCCCGTAGCCTCGGTCATGGCTGGACCTACTGCTGCCTTCTCCTTACTAAACACATTAAAATAGATTACACTTTTGGTTTTTAAAAGTATAATAATTTTTGATTCTCAAATATTTTGAAGGCGAATATTAATGCAACACACATTCATGGCTTATAACAGAAAAGGATACTTGTGGTCAAAGCCATACCATATTCTGAACAGCCACGCACTCTCAGCTTTGGTTTTATTTTTATCCAACTTAGATGCACTCTGCAAAATAAACAAATGAATGAAGTGAGAATTATTTTTATAAGATAAATAAAACATGAAGTTCCAATATTAAAAATACATTTCAGACCAAATTATGATTAACTGCACTTTTTTAAAAATTTAACAAACAAAGCCTTGTTGTTGCACAAATGTCATCCCTGTGAATCAGTTCAGGAGAAAATTGGCTCATACAGCACATTTCTCATTGCTGCACTCATTGGAAGAATGTAGCATTTACTTTTATTAATGATTCCAATTTTTTAACGCAGTTGAGAAGCTCTGTACTCTGAGATCAATAAAATGATATTTTGATTTAATTGCTGTTGTGGGATTACTTCAGTTTACTCCTACAAGATCAGAAGCTGTTTGTGTATGTCTAACAAAATGTCATTCCCAAAGGGATTGAGATATTCTAATAACTAGGAAACTCTTTTCTGTACTTCTTTCTAAGGGGAGAGGAACATGAGTTGGATTGACAAGGCTCAAAATACCCTTTCCATTCTGCAAGCTCAGTCTGTGATAGGCTGTACAGGTAAAGCGGTGGACTATTCTTTTCCTCAGGGTCATAATTTGGAATAATACATTAGGAACAGTCATCTGTACAAAGACAGCCAGTTTGGTCATACTCTAGGCATCATGTCAGTACTAGTGGAAGAATTACTAGCAGGATGAAATTTCTGGGATGGCCAGTTCTCTAAGGATACTCAGCTGTTGTCTTGTTTGTGTTTTGTGGCAAGTCAGGTTGTTTTTAATGAGAATATTTCTCCTTATACAGTTTTAAACCAATTAATCTGTTAATTGTAATGTTTTAATCTAATAATATCTTAAAATATAATATCTTATTATAAACTAACATACACACATAATATATGTAAATTGGCTGATGATAATAATGTCAGTGGTCTGACCCTCAAAAACCTAAGGTCTAGTTCCAAGGCAACCTGTTAATGGGAACTTTGGAACAATGGGAACGTTGACATCATTGAGTTTTGAATAAGATTAGACAGAATCTATGCTGTAGCTGTTATGATTTTGCTAATGGGGCCACACTGAACATGCAAATGCACCAAATAGAACAAATATTATTCTTGGGGTCTGTTTCCTTGTGAGCTGAATTGAGTAATTCAGCAACTCTTCCCAGTAACTGGGGAAGCTGGAGGGGGAGAGAAGATGGTACTAATCCCTAACCAAACAGCAGAACACTCTTCTAAGCTCTAAACATCTAATAGTGCATTTTGGCAAGATAAAGACTGGGAAAAGGGTTGAAACATTTAAGCAGGAAGTGTGATTGTAGGTAAAGTCTGTGTTAGGTCAGAACAAGAATGCTGAATAAAGGAGAGTGAAGGACTTGAGCTCACAGGGGCAGAGATGAGGTAGAGAAGGACAGGTATGGAAATAAACATATTGCAGAGTGTGTTACTCAGGTGGGATGCGGAGGAAGGCTTGTTAAAAGCACAGGGAGCTCTGTAAATGGCCTGTGTCCTTTGTTTGTATAGTAATGTTTTCAGAAGCCAAAGTGTTGCTGGCTAATTTGTCTTTCCAAACTCATTGTACCTCTAGCTTTCTCTTAAAGGAATGGGTTTCCTCACTCAGGAACATGAATTGTTCCTGTATGAAAGCAGTAGACAAAGAAGTCTACACAAGAGTATAACCCCCCAAGGGTTTTCTGATCCTGACCTTGGACCTTCTTTCATTTCTAGTTTGACATGTGTTGCACCTTCCTCCTTTTGTCTATGAAATCTGTGTTGTGTTATCAGCTTTTGCAGTAGTGGGACTCTGGGTGGTTATCTGGAGTGCAGCTCCTGCATAAACAGTACAAGGGATGGCAGGAAATGTTGGTGTGAATGTTTTAGGGCTCTTGAAGATCTTTGGATCCTATTTTGGATCCTAGGATTTTAAAAAGTAACTTTTCACTTTCCCTACATTTCACAGAGGTAAAAGTAGGGGAAACAGTGCTCTACCTCTTCCACATACTTTCCTCTATGGGAGGGGAAAATGCCAAAGTTTCTCATATCTCTTCATCCATATGGGAATTGCCCATATGGAGATTACTCTCATTAGTCCTTGCAATAAATTCATCAACCAGCTGGCAGATGGAACTGATGAGAACAGTGTAACTAAATTCCGTATTACACTTACGAAGATGTAGGGATGGTTAAATAAACTATGCTGCTTAGTTTGACAGAGATGATATTGATAACCGTTTTGCAGGCTATTTAGTTTTTTCCTGAGATCAATAGCATATCTACAACATTTTTTCTGAAGTGCTTGTAGAAAATATATTCTTACCGCGTCTCAACTGAGACTAACATAGCAGAATTTGAGATACATAAGCCATCTGAATGAAATATGCTATTGACTGTCTTTCTTTATGGGAGTTTAGTTAAATAGCTCACTGCCATAAAGCTTTTGCCTTTTTAAAACAGACCAACTTTGTAACTCTGCTCAGTGGTTATGTATCCTGCATTGTGCTTTTCAGAGTTAGCTTTTGGTGCTTATACACTGAATGTACATGATATGCAGCTAAGTGGTTTGTTTTTACATACCATTTTCTATACAATAATACATACTATTTTAGTATTTATTATGTAATTTCTTGCAGAAATAAGTTATGACAGTCCATCAATAAGTAAATGGGTATGAATATGAGGCTACTTTCTTTTGTTTATGCTTATCATGTGATAATGATTTAATGATAAATTTAAGGGTGACAAGACAGAATCAAAACTGAGATACGCTTTTGGTGGGTCATGGTATAGTGAAGTGCAGATGTTAATTATTCATAAAAAGGTTCTACACCTTTTCTAGGGAAGGAGCTCTGGGTGCCAGGTCTTACAATTTGAACTGGAATTTGCTGCCAGCTGACTGCCAAAATTATTGGTTCAGGTAGCCCAAAATAGAACATAATCAGAAGTTTAGAAACTGTGGACATAAAATTCTTGGATAAATCAAATATCTTCACAGAAAATTGAGTTTGTGGGAGGCAATGGAGGGAAAGAAGGGAGATAAAGGTGAAGAGGTAAGGAAGGAAAAGGGTTTTGCAGTCATATAACTGGTATCGCATCTGACATAGTACCCATGAGAGGGAAGGTCTTTAAGGCTTATTCTGCCCCCCCCAAAAATCTGGGTATGGTTATAGACATGGACTGAGAGGATTCCACAGCAAGGTACATGTGTTCTGGTAGTTAGAGAGGCCACAGAGGAGCTAAATTCAAATCTCAGTAGCAAACCTTGTAGCTTTCTTGTTCTGGCTGAGTAGTCTGAGCAGGGAGAAGCCTAGAGGCTTATTTTCCATTAAGTTTTGCTCTCTTTTAAACATCTTATTCTTGAAGATATTTAGTTCTTATTTGTGGTGCAATCTCCCCCAAAGCTTCAATTAACAGCACTGAGAGTTGGCACGTGGTTTAAAGCTCATCTGGGCAAGAGCTGTAGCTGGCAGTGGGAGGTACTGGCACCTGACGTGTTATTTGTGCAGGGAGATGTGTCTAGGGAAATCAACTGCTTTCACTGTGAAGACACAGTAATATAGGAAGAAAATAAAAAGTAATGAAAGGTAAACTAAATGAAAACATTGTTTTAGAAATAAAGGGAAAGAGAAAAGAAACACAGGTGAAGAAGAAGAATGAGAGAGAGATATGAGATGAGAGAGAAAATTACAAGAAATGACCTGACTTAAATTGAATAACTATGATAGGTACTGAGTTAAAACAGTGAGCGCTATGGGGAATGCAGCAAAGGTCTGAATTACTAAAAGATTGAGATGTCAAATGCAAAAAAATGTCAGACAAATGAAAATAAAATACCACGGGAGCGGGGAGGGGAGAAGAATAATCAGAACAGCAAAACTATTTACCAAGGTATAATATACTACTATAAGGAATACTGAACTGGACATGATAAGGCATGAAAAGTGTTATATTTATTTACACCTTCTGTGTTGTATTGCTGAGTTTTGTCAGCAGAGATAGGTGTTAATTTACAGAGCACAGCTGGGACACTGGATGTGTTACTGCTGTAAATAAAGATTATTTTCATTTTTAATAAAAGAATGAGAAAATTAGATGCCTAGTGGCCTCTGAAGAAGTCAGGTTTTTGCAAAACATGCATTCAGTCAATTTTATGCTGCATTCTGCATTTCCTGATCTTTGATAATTCATGAGTGCTGAAAAGTAGAAATTTTCTGCAATTCTGTATTTCTATACTGCAATCAAGAATAGACTATGGTTCTGTATCCTGCCCTTGTCCAGAATTCGGACATAGGCGTGGCAGGAATTCCTACCAAGGTGCTTAGAAAAGTGAATTTAGCCATGGGTCCCCTCAGACTCAGAACAAAACAGTACCTTGCCATGGTGCAATGAAGGGTTGTGCTAAACCTTTATTAATAGTGACCAGGTTGTAAAATGAAGGATATGGTCAGTGTGAATAATATTGGTTTTCCTTCTTTTTAAAGAAACATTAAGATAATTAGGCACCTGAATTCTGCTCGCTACAATGAAAATTGGGACTCACCTTATGTGCCTTCAGATATATGCAAATATGTAAATGTTAGGAATAATCAGTACATAAGATATATTAAAATTCTGCCTAATGATATCTGTAATGTATTTTCATTGACTAAAGTTTCTTATGTCTTCCTCAACTTATTTTCTACATTTGTATTATTGTTGGATGATTCAAATTTCGGTTCCAGTTGTGTAGCCTGAAAGGGAGCATGGGATGGTACTACCAGCATTAGGCACTTGTGGCTTTTTGCTTTGGCACCTTGTCCACTGTACTGTGGCTTCTCCACAGTCCCACTGCTGTCCCTCTTCCCATGCTGAGCTGCAGGTTATGGCTGTGGCCATCACAGATCTCTGTGCATTGACTCTCTACAGGTTTCTCCTGCTGCTGCAGGCAGTGCTGCATTTGAAACTCCACCATACATGCATGACAAAAAAGGGAAGGGAACAGACGAATAGCTGCAGCTTGTTCAGGAGCCCCCTTTAAAGGTTCCAAGCTCACAATGTACTTAGGCTTCCATGTGAAAAATAACTGAAAAATATTTTCATAAACCAGACCTACAAGGATTGAACATTACACATTCTCCTTTTTAATTCTGAGGGATTAAACATTGTTCTGAGATGTCTCATTTCCACAGATGCAGCCATGATCTGCCAAAAAATTGAACACTTTTAAATTCAGCACGTACGTCCAAAAGCCTGACATACCTGGCTCTCAGCTTTAGCTTTCAGATCTTCATCTGGATCTACGCCAACTCTGTAAAAAAAAAAACCGAAAAACCAAACCTGAGGCCATATGGTAATGATCTGATGTATATTAGAGAGTTTTGAGTGTAAAAATGTTTCTCGTGTCACTCATTTCCTACTAGGTGAGAAATGAGGAGAAGAGCTGGGAAAACATTAGGATCACTTTTTAAATTAAAGAAGTTCTGAAGTTTTTGGGAAACTTAAGATTCCTTGTAACTGCCACTCCTAATGCCTGAGATTAGATCTTTATCCTGGCTCTGCTCCATCTCTGGGGAGAGATAATCAAGCTGTTAACCTGTGCTGGGAAACCCTTAATTGCTGACAGAAGAGCGGTGCTGAGGTACTGCAGTTGGTATGTGGAGGATGGGATTACAGAACTCCAGTGTTTCTTGACTGTGCTGCATTACGGATCTCTTGGAGCACTTGGAAAAGGCTTTACTTGGCACAGCAGGTACAGGGAAGCAACCCAGAAGGGAGAGGAGACTGCAGTGAGTGATGTGCAAGATGATGATAACCTAGGTGGCATTTTCCCATCCCATATGGATGGAAAAAAAAAAAAATTGGCTGTTTAAAGGGATGAGGTGGAAGAAATGACATCTTTTGAGTATGGCTGATACTCAGAGCTGAGGAGAAATGCAATTGAAAAATGTTTTAAGTTGAACAACAGAGGCTTGAGCTCATGAAAGACACAAGAAAGTATGGAAAGCAGTGAGGGATGATGAATAATGCACCTTATTATCACCCAAATCTGAAGCCCACAGCTAAGGTGACCAGCAGCCCCCATATGCCTCACAAGCTCCCACAAAGTGGCAGGTCCACCAACCTACAAGAGAATTTACTGATGCAAAGAAAATGTAGTCTTTCACTAGATATTAATTTAAAGCTACTTTACTGGTTTTCTGATAGTCTCCATTCTTGAGGATAGTTTTGCTTTTGGTAATAACACATCACATTATATTTTAAAATCATATTTTATATTAACAATTACATACCTCAACATTCTTTCCTGTAAATTTTATGCATACACTCTTATTGAATTGGAGACAATGATAGAAACTATATGCAAAGTAGGTGCTTTTTATATGTAAATACTGAATGGAAGAAAAAATACAGATATTTCTTTCTGTCATAGCTCTCGAGCTTCAGCAAACCTGAGGCCTTCAGGCATAAATATTTCTATCTTTTTATTAAAAATAACCATCCTGGTGCTGACTCAACAAAGAGACAGAATGAATAGCAGATTCTTTTCTTTTCTTTTTTTGTCCTCTTGATTCTTGAATTGCAAGGAAAAGCTTCTGATGACACTAACCCTATTCATTAGTTTGGAGTAAAGCAAGTAAGGTATTTCCATTTCATTAAAATGGAACCATTTACATATGAAAAGGAAAAGAATCATTACCCAGAGGTTTAACCATCTATCTGACAGTCGGTTTGTTATTGTCATGTGCAGAACAGAAGTGTCCAGGGCCTTATCTGTGCTTGGCTCTGTAAAACAGAGCAGTGCGAGGCAGCCCTGCCCTGCAGAGTGTGCAGAGTAAGGACAGCGGCTGGAGTGCAGGCTGAAGCAGCAGCACAAATCTGAGCACTGTGGTCCGAAACTCATAACCCAGGTCAGAATCAGAAGGAGAATCTCGGTCTCCTGAACACAATCACCTGTTTATTAGACTGTGCTGATTCATTAGATGTGTTCACCAGCATCACCACTGGGCCAAGATAAACCCACCAGCAGTACATTAGTTAGAGAACTGCAGAGTTCTGGAAGTAAAAAAATTTAACATTTTTACCGTGATAGGTGCAGCTGAAAGGCAGGGCTACAGCACAGACTTCCCAACACTCTCTTCTTAATGAGCCTAACTTGATCTCAAAGAAAGTCAGTTCTGGGACAGAAGTAATTTAGCCTTCACGCAGTTCTCACCTTGCTGGAGCTGAGAAACTGGCACTTGTGGCTGACTGTGTGTGTTGGAGTTGCAATATTAGAGATTGAGCTAAGACAACAGAAAACGTTTCACCCAGGGCTCAGAGGACTGTAATAGCAAATGGGAAAAAGGCTGGGCTGTGGGGAAGATAGGAAGCAGAGTTTCTGGCTGTGATATCGAATCAGTAGCAGGGATATAACTAATAGCTAATCCCACTGACAACAGGAATCAACTGGTATTGTAAATCTAAATTTTGTTTTCCTCAGTTCTGCAGAATTTGTGGTATGCTCAAGCTTCTCTGCATCTATAATTTCTCATCCTTATAGCTACAGAGACAGCTAGACATTTTGCTTTATTTTGCAGACAACAGATTATCATAATATGGCACAGATGAAGATTCTCACATGACATCCTAACAGGAGTATTACATTTAAGCCAGAAAAAAGCAACAATAAATACCTAAGGAAATCAAACTTAGATTTTTCACGTATGAAAAAGAAAAGAAGGCTTCTATGCCACTTGAATTCACTGAGCCTGAGCTGACACTTTTCTTTGGTCTGTTCTTTGCCCTCATTTAAAATACATGGTCAGATGTAATTGCTGTTTTTCTCATGGAATAATATCTCACTACTGGGAATTAATGTGGATAGCACAATATTACCAAGTGATTTTAAGTCCTGTGGGAAAAGAACCAAATAATTCTTTGCATTCTATGGGAGTTTTTTTTTAATGCATTAAAATAGCAATACATTTCTGTAATTTTATTAAGTATGAACTAAGCAAACTCAGTCCAGTCAGTTCTGAAATTGTGGCTAATTATTTCATATCCAAACATAGGTTTGGGAGCCTAATATCAGGCAAATAGAGAATCATGGTCTTCTATAATTAACTCTGACACACTTGACATGAACTAGAATGTTATTTTTAAATTTTAAATATTGAAAAAATGAAGTATAACAAATTATAGGAGACAGTCAAGATGACTGACATTAATCATATTTATGCATTTCAAGTTTACATCCTTGACTTCTTCAAAAGACCTGCTAGATCTAATGCTACTGCCAGTAGAATTTCCAAGATTGAAATATGTATAAATTGCCATAACTTCCTCTAAGAAATATCCTGATAATATTTGTACAAACATCTTTCCCCTTTTAACATTCTCAGGTTTCCATTCCTGTGAGAAGATCTAATGGATGCTCAGAAAAATATTTTCTTTGTATTTTCTCCTTTCTTGCTATCAACTTTTGTCTCTTTTCTCCTGTTGTCTTCTTTAACTTCTTGCAGCCTCTCTTCTTTCTGTCCCACTTTCCCTGGCTGCTCTCTGTTCCTTGTTTGTCTTGTAAATATTGTATGCTTTTATTTCTGCCTTTCTATTTTTGCATCTTTTTATTCTATACATTAAATATTAGCATGATTGCTCTTCCACGAAGACAAATGCAAAGACTTTTTAATCAGTTCTACACTGCAGTGAAGTTTACTTTATGTATTTAAAGAGGCTTTAGTAATATCTCGGGTCCAAATGCTCTAGATAGAAATGAAATCAAAACCCCGACAGCTTCTTTGTATTGTCCTTTTGGTTCTTTTTGGGTGGGGGATTGGGGTGTGGTAGGCTGTGTGCCGTGGTGGTTTTTTGTTTTAAAATAAAGACTGGATTCAGAAAATGCTTCAAGTTGCTATGCTCAAAAGTTGGAAGGGAAGCTTTTGACTTCAGCCAGCCTCTAGCAATTAGGCCTAAGAACTGCTGGGAAATGTGCGTTAATCTGTGCAAGTGCCCCTTGCAGTGGATGGGGTTTAAATCCCCGTGTGCTATCAAGTGCATCATTTTTTTAGCAAGAGTCAGAATGCGTTTGGTAATAAGAGAAGAAATTTGTCACTGAATACAAAGCAGTTGATAACATCTTTTCTTATGTGGTTTGAAACGAAAACGGATTGAAAGATAAATCCCAAATTGTCAAGGGAACCAGTAGTAAGAAATACACACCCAATCCATAGGAATACTGAGTAGTAAATCACTATTCAGGCATTGTAAACTTTTAATTCCCTCACTTCAAATCACCACAAAATCAACAGTGTAGGATAAAATCTCTGCTTTCTACAGTGAAGTCACAAAAACCTGTGTAGACTCACATCTTCATGAGGATCTAGGCTCACAGAACAGAACTTTTGGTGTCAGTACTTACATGTGTGATTCTCAGCCCTCCCTCACTTAATGTGCTGAAAAATCTGTAAATAGAGACATTTCTCTGAATTCTGAATTCTAATTACTGAAGGCTCCTTCTGAGCCTTTTTGTGTTCACAGAGCCTGGTTCATGCAAGTTGAATCTTGCTTGCAGTCCTACCTAATCTGGTTTGCAACTACCACGGACTCACATGGGTTAGTTGTGCTCCAGCTGAGGCAGCCAGGACTGCTTTTACTTGAAAAATTGTTCTGAGAGCATGTAATTGATTCTATCTAGTTGAAGCCTCTGGAAATAATTGTTTATATCTGTATTATTTAATGCAGCTAATGATTTAACGAACAAAATATCCAACTTGGGAAAGAGAAATATCTCCTACTGCAAGTAGCAATCTTCCCCTCATCTAAGTGTATGACAGTAAATGTGTACCTGATGGAACAGGACCTCACAGAGCTGCCACATAAGGGTCAGGATTAGCCAAATCTCCTCTACATCCTTTTCTACATCAGTGGAGAAAAAAAGGCAGTTCGAGAGGTGAAAAGTCTGGCATCTCTACCCATTTCTGACCTCATACTATGAAACGGGGATAACAATACTTCCTACTTGCTCATCTGTTTAGTGTGTTTAGCTTGTAAGTACACATCTTTTATTATGTTTGTACAAAACCTAGCACAGCAGAGCTATGATTTTGTGTAGAGCTCCAAGAGTGCTGCTGTAAGTTAATTAATAACAATATTAGCTTCTTCGCTTCCCAAAGGTGTCACTGGAAGAACTCACCTTGTCAGTGCAATCGCCTCAGCCTTCCACTGGCTGTCTCACTGTAACTAAACCAGTGTTTCAGCCTCAGCTTACATCTCAAAAGCTACACATCCCAGGATGTGCTAAACCCCAGGAAGGGTTTTGTGAGTAAGTGATTTATAACCCAATTTTCAAAGATGGCCATTAAATAGCATTTGCAACAGGAGTCTTGAATATTTTTGCATTAATAAATCTCAAGCTTGTAGCTATCCATCATCAGCATATTGCATTCAGTACAGAATTATTAACTGTAAAGACTAGAAACACGAGCAAAATCCAAAAATAGATTGTTTCATGATCTCTAATAAATCATTGTAATTGAAATTAAAAAACCTTCAGGATAAATAATGATTTCTCAGGACATTATTCTTGTCCATGTGGCAGTAAGTGTGATGTGTATTCCTAACAAAGTGATACCTAAAATCAGCTTTTGCTTCTAGATTGCTCTATTGCTGCTACATGCTGCTTTTCTGTGGACTGATGCTGTCAAAAACACCTGCTTTTTTATAGCACAATATTTTATTGACATAAACCAATGAAGAATTATGTCATGAGTATAGATCTTCAAAGTTCAGCTCAAGCTGATTTTGTTAATAAAGGGAAACACTGCAGTTTAAGTTTAAGGCAAGAGTAATCACTTGCATCTCACAGCAGAAAGAACAAATCAGTTTAATTTCATGCTGAGGAAGGTTAAAAGAAATTATCAGGTAAATGATGCTTCCTAAATGGTTATGAGAGCTGTTTGTCATGTAGCTAATGCTTTCTGTACACAACATGCTGAAATGGAACAAAAAGTATAATTTAACCTGTCCAATCATGTAAGAGGTAACTGTGACATAGTTTGACTTTTGAACTTGGAATTTCATAAAACTAGTAAGATAGTATTTCTTAAATGCTAAACATTTGTTCTGTGGTCAAAGTCAATGCATCATTTTTGGTGGACGTATGGAGAACTACTTGACTGCAGAATTGACAGCTATATTTGGACACCTGTGTAAATGGTGTCCAAATAAAGGTGGGGTGCAATGCACAAAGATAATGGGTAAAAGCAAATAGAAGACAAGGCTGAAGAAAGAACTGTAGTGCTCTATAAGAGATCCACGAGTTATAGTTTCTAGATGTATCAAAAAGTACCAAAAGTATCAAAAAGATTGTGAAATTGTCGGTAATGTCACTGCATAAAATTTTACCACTTTCCTATAGCTGTGCAGCTGTGTAAAGAAAATGCTAAAGTTTAAAAGCAGATGATGGTTTGCATTTACATTATGAACTTGTTTCCAGAGCAGCGAGATTGATGAAGTGGATCTGTAGACAGCTGGTATCTGATTTTCTATTCTGATAATCCTGTTTTATCCTAATATTGGAGCAGGGGCACTAAAATAGTATGGCCACTTTGAAGTCACAGGGTACATCTGCATGGCAGAATGCAATGTCAGATGTCTTGCAGTCATGGGAGCAAGGCACTCCAGTGCAGCATCCTGAGCAGCAGTGATTTACATCCCTACAATGCTTCTGGCACATACAGTAGATTATCAATGTCATTGTACTCTGTGAATATAGCTGTAGTGAGAAATCAGGCCTCTTGCTTAAAAATATGAACCTAAGTTGACTAAAATTAACATAATTTAACTTCTGTAGGTTTTTTAGAAATCGTCATTTTTAGTAGTATCACTGCATGTGAATAGAGTTGGAAAAAAATCATCATGAAAGTTGGCAGCAACCAGAATAACGTAAACTTCTGGTGACAGTGTCAGAACCAGCATGTTTAAGGAAAACATTTAAGGAAAGATTATTGTAGTAGATTCTATGACAGAATAAAAGGTGTTATTGTTTATTCTAACACTCAGGCTTGTTACATCAAAGGTTACCAAATCTAGCTGGATGGGAAGTGCAAGTTGTATATTTATGTCCACACAGTAATTGCACAGATTATACTGAATCCCATGTCAAATTGGAAAAGTAGCAGCTACCGACTGTGCCAAAACCACTCTGTCCCAGTACCATGCTACTCACAGGGAGCTAAGGGGGTTTAACTCACAGCACGTGGCTGCAGGTCAGCTCAGCACTTTTTCATCTTCAGGCAGTGGTTGCAGGAGGTTCCTGTTTTAAAGTGTGATGCTGAAAAATGCAGGGCTTTACAAAAGTTTTACATTCTTGTGTGTATATGTACATATGTCTTTAGGGATCCAAACTCACAGTTCCTTCCTGCCTCTGATACAAAGTGAATGCGTGAGAAATTTGATTGCTGTGCTTTCTCTAAAACGGTATGCTTGGATCACAAGAATGATACAACTAAATATATTCCGTATTTCGTCCACAGACAACTACTGAAACCCATCGACCCTTGGCAGCAATGTTAAGCATCCTCTTGGGACACCAGCTGATAACACTATTTTGCTTCTTTTACTTCCCCTGAGTTTTTTTTTTTTTTCCTTTTCAATTTTGGTTTTCCTATTTATAGTTGCTTAGATCCTATGTTGTTCCTGTACCTTTCATTGCACTGTGGTCGGTGATCCAGCTATCACCTTCTACTTTGGTGTTTACAGCTCTGCTTTCCTGAGTAACAACTCACTTGCATGTTTTATTTTTCTACTTCTGCCTTAGGGCGAAGAAAAATAGGGGATACACATCATAAAATCAACCCAAGACAGTCATAAAATGGTATTTTTAGTAGTCCACATTTAGATTAATAAACTTTCTGTTCTAAAGTATGTGGAAAACTCCACCACTTTTCCCTCTTTTTTTATATCCTTATTTGGAAAACATGTATCTCAGATGGAATTGTTTTTCTAGGAACCTGGCAATGATCAGATCCCTCTGACAGTTTGGCAAATCTTTGTTCTGTTCCCCATCCTCAGTAAGGACTGGTCTGTGAGTCATGTGCTTGTATGTCAGCCATTCCACTCTCCCTGCACCAAAAGAGCAGGTTTTTTCATCCATTCTTATCCTAAAATGCCCCCTCTGGTTTTTGAGCAGGCTCGGAGCTGCAGTGTTTGAGGGGAGCTTTCCCCAGGGCTCTCGGCAGGGGTCTGACTGCTCCCAGACAAGCAATGTCACTGATGTCATTGACTTCAAAGGGAGCAAAGTTACACTAGCAAGCACTGCGTCTTTCCAAAGACAATTTTCCTGGTATTTTTGCCAGCTCTCAGCATTTCTGAGTTATACTGGGATGTGGTGGTCATTTTAACCTTCCACTTATGATTGTACTGGCATCACTCATCAGCCTGGTTTCACTAACATTAGCTGGAGATGGGCACTCACTGGCATTGCTGTCATTCACTCAGTGAAAGAAATAGATTGATTTATGCAGCTCATTTGTGTAAAACCTGAGATCTATAGAACAAGGTAAGCACTTTACTGTCTGCTTTTCAAGCATTTAGGTTCTGTCTGTAATCTCCCTCTCGTTCAGAAGTGCCAGAAGAGCAGGAAGCCCAGAACAGGGTTATAAGGAGGCATGGCCACAGTCAGTTAATAGGCATTGCCCGTCACAGTAACACTGCACTTACTGAGCAGGGAGGTGATTACTTGTAAGCAATCAGACATAGATTTACAGGCAAAGGATGGGAAAGCTTGAAAGGACTGTAATCCTCCTGAATTTTTTTTTAATCTTAGTTACAGAGAAAAAACAAACTTCAAACCCTCAGTAAGTCTAAAATTCAGGATAACTGCCACCAGAAGACTTCTAAAATGAAACTCTTACACTAACAGTGAATTATTTGATAGCAATAGGTTATAAAATTATTAAAAGTTTGCTTTGTTTAAATTGGAAAAAGTCTGTTCACACTTAGTTGAGATGGAGACACCTCTGGAGAAAAATGTGGTTACAAGGGTCACATCAGTCAGGAATACTGTGTTCAAATTAGAGAAACTGAAAAATAATAATACATGAAAAATAATGTGACTTGAATAATTTTATAAGACTGCAGGAGAAGTTCAGATATGAGAAGTGTGCATGGTAGTAGCTGAGATATACAGGGCAATTATCACTTTCTCAGCAAGGTGTCACTTTGCAATTTAGATTTCACCTGAGTTTTATATGTCATATGAGAACCGGGACTCAGAGAATAAGAGAATCCCTTGATATCATATTATAGTATTGATGGAGCACTGACTTCAAGGAAAGGATGGGGTTGGGTCCCTTTTCTGGTAGTAATGATGTTATTTCTTTTGAGGATCAACCCAGTTAATCTCAACAAAGGTTGAGCTTTTGAAATACTGAATCACAGCACAGTGTGGTGAGGTTGTCATGAGGTGACTGTGATGCCTCCCATCCAAGATCTTTATCTGCTTTGGGGGAATAAAAAAAAGGGAGGGAGGTATGTTTTGATTTTCACTTACTTTATTTAAGTCAATGATCTTGTATTTTCAATAACACCTGCTGGGACTGATCCCAGCCTACATGTCTTGAGGAGCTACTGGTGATGGCAGGTGCTTTTTTTGCTTTTACCTAAGATGTTGCAAATGGAGAGGTTTAGACACACATATGCATCTGTGTATCATCTTTTCAATAAGAGGCAGTACACAAACCACAATATTCATCAGCCTCCGTGTGTTTTAAGAATTTCATTATTATTACCATGCCTCTCCCCATGCTGTGAGGAAGTCTACAGATCAAATTCTCTGTACACAATATTGAAAATGTATTAATAAAAAATCCCTGGAACATTATTAAAAATGCATTTTCAGTTAATGCAAAAAGACAGAAAAACCACTGCATTACAAAAAATATCATTTTTTGCACATAGTAAATATCCTATTTATGAACTCCATGGAGATGAATAGAGCTTTCAAAAAAAAAAGTTAAGGAAATTAGGCCATTTTGTTGGTGTCTTACTTAGACTACTAATAAACTTTGTCAGCTAGGAAAAATGAGAACTGATTTTACAGAAGATCTGTATGAGGAAAAGAAACTGCGCGTAGATGTATTTTGACAAAATCCTATCGATGAGATTAGTCAATTTCTGGCTCAGAAATAACAGTTCCCTCCAGTGAATTGTGTCAGTAATTTTTAGAGCAGTAAAATGTTTGTTCTCTGAATCACTTTAGGTGTCTGTTCCTTTATTTTCCTTGAACATAAACAGTACAGCGTTGTAAAGAAGCCCAGTCAGCGGCAGATGCATTATATTATTGCTAATGTGATTAACCCAAAGTAAAACACTAATTCCTCCTGAGGCATTAGTCTAAATAACGAGATGACCAAGTCTATGTTCCCTGGACTCATGGCATGGGGAAAAATACATCATGCACTTCATCTCTTGCATTGACATTTGAAATTTATCATATGAAGCTGGTACTGGGAGCAATTGTGCACAGAGCCGTTGTAAGGGAAGAGTAATGCTGGTCAAGCTTAATGCAGGTTACAACCAAAACATGCTGAGTAAATGCTTCTGGCTTTGCTGCTGAGAACTGGTGCCATGAAAGCTGTCACCCCTCTTCCCATTTAGGCTAGTCTTTTCACAAGCAGTTTGTAAATCAGCTGCATTGCTTAAGATCATATTTAGTGCCTGCTTTGAAATATGTTCACCTAAGATCTGTCTGAAATGCTCAGAACAGCAGGCACTTTTAGTAAGGACTTGTATGAATTGATTGACCCAAGGCTGTACAAAGCAGCTGGAAGTTATATTCTCCTATATACCATATAAGATATGCCATACCATTTTTAAAAATCAAAGATTAAATCAAAATGGCATTTCTGAATTGTCAGCACCGTGCAGCACAAGGGTGTCGGGAGCTGAGGTCACTCTGCTCATAGGCAGAGACACTGCAGTGCATAATCTGAGCAAGCACTGATAGGACCTTTCTGTGTTTCCTTATCTAGGAAAACGAGCTCAGACTCAGGAAAATGTTAGGTACTAAAACGGGAGAGTTTTGCCTAAATTTTCATTGTCTGATGTGTACAGTGCCAATAATTATTATACTTTCATTTAAATGGAAGAAAAACACCTGTGCACATTTGTGTCAAAACACACTTTAAAGCCACTTTAAATACAACAGAAGTGTCTTTTCTGAAGGCAATGTTCTAAAACGCTGCTTAATGGAAAATTTAACTTTTCATTTCTTTTACACCACTTTGCTTCTCAGCAACACAGAATAAAATAATGACTCAAAGACCCACTTTATTTAATTTTTACTATATCATTTAAAGCCCCAAACCTACATAGATTATATCCACCTGATATAGCAAGTATCAATTAAAACACAATAGTCTTTTTGACAGAGTGACTGTAGAAGTGCTGGAAAAGTATGCTTCTCTTTATCTAGTATTTATGCTGTTCTATGTTGTTTTCATGACTTGGGAATAAATTCATTTATTTGAAGAGAATAAGAGCTTAAATGGAATGTAAATGATCCAGAAGCTCAGGTCTGATGCCCTAACATAGGTGAAATTCAATTTGTATACGTACATTTGCACTGTGTTACACAGTATTCAGGAGAATTGAGGAAATGTCAGGTACTAGTTTTGCATTTGAGCATTTTTATTGTGGCAAAACAAAGATTTCAGATGTCAATGTTGGTTTTTCCTTTTGTGTCAGCATCTCAACTGTGACTGCAAACCTCTCAATTTTGCTAATTCTGTTGATCTCAAGCAAAAAATTTCATAATTTTCTTTTGGTAATGAACCAAATTGGCATTTTTGCCTTGTTTGCTGGGGGCGTTTTCATAAACATATGCTGTTTTGATTTTTTTTATACTGCCTGCAAGCTTTTCGTGAGCGCCCAGGAGGAGGGTTAATCATCCCTTTGTTGAATAGTACTTATTAATTGGGAAACACTGGTAAAACACTTTAATGAAATAAAATCTGTCTTTTCACAAGTGCATTTAAAAACACTCTTCAAAGTCTCTAGTGTTTGGGGTTTTTTATTTAAATTTTGTTTCGTCTTCTCTTTATAGACATATACAGCTTGAGCAAAAAGCCTGAAGCACCCAGTTGAAGTTTAAAATGAGTGCAGGAGAAAAAGA
>WEIT01009051.1:7343-18603 GCA_013389985.1 Dryoscopus gambensis
CGCCAGGCCTGGGCCCAAGCCATGTCCCGGTCACGGAACCACAGAGTATGCTGACTTGGAAGGGACCCATCAGGATCACCGAGTCCAACTCTTACCCCTGCACAGGACACCCCTGAGAATCACACCACGTGCCTGAGAGCATTGTCGAAACGCTTCTTGAACTCTATGAGGCTTATCAGGTGCTATGACCACTTGTCTGGGGACCTTGTTCCAGTGCCCAAACACCCTCTGGGTGAAAATCCTTTTCCTAATACCTCCTACACAACTCGAGGCCATTCCCTCGGGTCTTGTCACTGGTCACCACAGAGAAGAGACCAGTGCTTGCCCATCCGCTTCCCCTGGTGAGGATGTTGAAAACTCCAGCCCCCCCTCAGTCTCCTCCAGGCTGAACAGACCAAAAGACCTCAGCCACTCCTTGAATGGCTCCCCTTCAAGGCTCTTCACTACCTTCATTGCCCTCCTTTGGACGTTAATGGCTTAATGTCTTTCTTACACTGAGGTGCCTAGAACTGTGCGTAACACTCAAGGTGAGGCCACACCAGGGCAGAGTAGAGGTGAGAGTAGAGGCTCGGTGCCCAGCCGTGAAAAATCCATGCAACTTGTGAGCAGGAAGGTGAGATCAGCAAAGGTGGTTGGCTTTTAGGCAGGATGTGCCTCTGCATTGCTCCAAGCTGCCTCTTCTCTCTGCAAGGTTTTCTTCAAAAGCACACAGGTGTCTTTTCAACCGATGAGAGTGGAAATTTGAGTAGGAGCTGGGCGGAAGAAGAAACTTGAATAGGAATTCTGGTCACAAGACACACTGGTATCAAACTGTGGGTGGCTCAAAACATTCCCAACTGATGAAATGACAAAGATCCTGTCTTCCTGAAGGTGTGAAGTCATAGGTCAAAGAGCATGCATAAAGCTTGGGAAGGCCATGCCAAGTCCAAGTTTGCACCAAACAGCTGAATGCTTCACTTGCAAAGACAAGTACTAAAAATTCACCTGTCCAAAGACTGAGGACACCAAGCCAATCTTTACATTCCCAAATATGCATATATTTTGAGTGTAATCCTTTAAAATACCTGTATATTTCCCTCTTTCTTTCTTCCTTTCCAACAAAGAACAAGCCACAAGACAGTCTTGCACCTTGCCTAAAAATGCCATTGGAAATGGGCTATCTGATATGGCACAAGCCCTCCATGTTCAACAAACTACTGAGCTTTTATTGTGTGCCAAGACAGGGGCTGTGCTTGGCTCTGGGAGCTATGTTTTCCAGATGCTAAATCTGAGTTAATGGAAAATACGTCAGGATTTTAGATTTGCTTTGTTTCAGTTCAGGGGTTATGTGGTTACATGAGTGCATCTTGTCGGTCTGAAACATAAATTCTGTTTCCAGTTTAACACCAAATTACTTTGTATGGGCCTTTGTTGTTTGTTGTGGAAAGTAATGGGGCCTCCTATCTGACCCCTGGAACTGGGGTTCAAGTAGCCAGAAGCAACAGTAACAAACGACAAGAATGTGCATGAAATTATAAACCGTATGCCTGCTTTTCTTGTGTGGTTGATTGGTTGGTTGGTTGGTTGGTTGGTTGGTTGGTTGGTTGGTTGGTTTTTTTCCTAGTGTCTCCAGACCAAACACTGCAGATGGGGAAAACTATGGCCTATAAGTGTTGACTTTCTCTTACTATAGAATTTTTTTAGAAGATAGCACCTTAAGCAAAAAGATACGGCCATGCCTACGCAAACAATCTATGTAATATATCCACTATGACAAGATTTGTGACCCTCAGAGAACACAGGTGATGGTTCGCTCTCTTCTCAACCTCATCACCTGATATCAGTTCTAATGCCTTTGGCAATACCATTAAAGTGTGTTTTAGCCATAGGTGATGTTTCTGAAATACAAACTTAGCCAGTGACTACAGTATCTAATATCACAAGTGCGTACTAGAGTGCCTTTTCTGAACTACAACACTGGATATTAGAAGAGAAGTGAAACTTTTTGTTTGCATTGCAGTCAGTGAGCTGTGGTCAAACTACACAAGTCCAGAGAGTGACTTGGAGAGAACTAGAAACTGCATTTAAAGGATTCTTGAAGTTAGCTTTACATGCATCAGTCTTCACAGTTTTCCCCCAAATAAGAGAATGACATGCACACAGGTAAATTGAACCTTTAGCTTCCAGGAACATGTATTTCCTAGCTAAAACATTTCATGGAGCAGAATCTATGTGAGGCCTCTTGACAGAAAAAAAAAACCCCAAACATCTCAGGTAAAAGAAGTTTTTTTATCTCCTTTAGGTCTTCTAACCTGTGAAAAGGAACTGGTCAGCATGAAAACCAAAAAGGAACTAGTCAGCATGAACATGTTAATAGTAATGGTATAAACAAGGAACTTACTAGAAACCCAACAAAGTGACACATTTTCATAAACAAATCAGAAAAGGAGCAAATAAAATGAATAAAGCACAAAGGAGGAAAATAAAGGACAAAATTACTCTAATTTAAGACTATGATAAAGTGTTTAGAAACAGCAATGTTGAGAACTAATATTTCCAGCAGTTTCTTAGAGCACTAGAGCTACATCTATTCTTTAGGTCTGTGAACTAAACTCTTTGCATCAGCGAGTGCTGAGAGAGCCTCTTGATGCCATTGCAAGACTACTCCCCACCTATTACCTTTTCAAGATCATGGTGACCAGGCAAGTCCCCCAGTACTGGAGAATAGTAAATATTTCACCTGTCTTTGAAAACAGTAAGAAAGCTAAATCAGAGAACTACAGCTTCACTTTGGTACCTGAGAAAATGATGGAGAAATCAAAGATCTCAGAGCTGGGCTCAAACATCTTGCAGCCTAAAACCAAAGAACTCAAGCACTGACCATCTTATTTCTTACACACAGAAGTACCAGGCACAAATTTTTAAAGTACCTTATTCTAATAGGTAAGTCTGTAAGATCTGAGCGTTATCAGAACACACGCACAGATTGTACGAGGTTGGAAGGGGCCATTGGAGATCACTCAGGACAGTCTCCCTGCCCAAAGGAGGATAAGGCAGAGCAGCAGTGTCGCTTCTTTAGTTAAAGCCAGAACAAGTGCTGCCATTCTTTGATTGTAGGTTCTGCATGGTCATCTTAAGGACTGAACAGTAACTTCATTCTTGCCCAGGAACCACTGGGAAACAATCATTTGAATGTCAGTTTCACCACAGCTACATTCTGGCTTCAGAGATGTTGTCTATTAATCCTTTGATTTAAAAATAAAGACCTAGAGGTCCTTTACAGGAGGAGCTATGGCTACCATCCCCTACAGACACAGCTGCATAGGTGACAGGCCAATCAACCAGCAAACTGACTTGTCAAGACACTATTTGGAGGTTCACTGACCCCCAAATTCAGACATTCTGAAATATGCTTCAGCATTTTGTTATAGATGAACCTGAGCATAAGAATAATCCATAACATTTTAACTCCATAACTGTTATGCAACCTCCTGCATTGGTAAAATAGTAGGAAATTCCTGTTTCTCTTAATAACCTTCATTATTTGGGGTTTGGCGAGTTGATATCTTTCTCCCTGTTGTCCTTGCTAAAGAATTGATAAAGCATGCTCTCAGTCTCTAGCTGAACAGTTTTATTCCTAAACTGATCTGCATAATTTTTTTTATGATTTAAGTATACTATAAAATGCGGAGAGGTTTAAACCCAAGTGATAGATATTTAACTACACCCTCAGTCATTCCAACCCACTTGAGCTCTTCAATCATCTCTGTTACTTGGCTTTCAAGCTCCTCCATTTCCTGTGGAAAAAAAATCCTTCATTTTCTCTCTACTCTCGAAGTCACATAAATCAGGTTCATTCTCTAGCCAAATCCATTCAACTGTATGAGACAAACTGATTCCACAATCATTTGTAAAAGAGGAAAAAGCAAATACCAGCCGTTTAAGTATCTCTAGTCTTACAAATATTCCCACTGGTAAGTGAAAGATTAATGCTCTTGCCAGAGCATGTAACTGTTAGCTAGCAATTAGAAATTTCTGGTTATGAAGTCTTCCTCACCAGAAGACATCCTAATGCTTCAAAGATAAGCATTAGATAGGAAAGTGGAAATAGTGAGGGATTTAGTGACTCAAAAAATAAGAATCTTTTACCACTAATTACTTATATAAATATAGCTTAAATCCCCTCAACGATCTGGGGTTTAAACACAAAAGCTTAGCAATATTCTTACTTTTAAATGATGAAATTTATACTGAGGACAGGGGGCAGCAGGGAGAAGCAAAACAGAAGCTCTTGCTCAGTTCCAGGAGTTCTGCATCTTGAATATTCCATTCTCAGAACCTGGAGCTTGCTCCAGTCAGAGTGTTGCTGTGACCCCTGCCTATCTCTCTGCCGGTTAGCGATGGCAGGAGTCAAGGGGCAACATTCCCTGTGGTCCGTAGAAGGAAGGGGGCTACAGCAGCTTACCAGGGCTTCTGCAGTGTCTCTGGGCTACACCCTCGCAGGCAGCAGCAAGCAGTAAGGAAAACACTGTATCGCTCTTGATGGTGAAGTCAGGAGGAGTTTATTTCAATCCAGCGCCGGCAACGGCGGGGGAAAGGGGGAAAGGGAGAGGGAAGGGGGAAGAAGAGGGGGAGAAGGTCCAAAGCAGAAAGAGACCTCGTGCCTCTGAGCACTCCCTTATCACAGTTTCGAAAGGCCCGCAGGCCCAAGGCTTGAACCAATGAAAAGCTCATAGGGGAGGGATCAAAGGCCGGGTTACACCTTAGGAATACACCATACATTTTTGGAAGGGGGAAACAGAACAAACCATTCAAAGGAAAGTACCTAACCTCACATAAGAGTAAAGTTATCAGCAGCCTACTGCATTGTGCAAGGCAGTGTGTTGTCCCTGTGACTGTCAGCTATAGTTATTGCATTAAAACTGAGGAGGAAGTTACTTTCCTGACTGGCGCTTACCATCCTGACCATCAATTATAATCTGGCTCTAATATACCAGGCTGAACACTGACGAGAACACTGGTCAGAGTTTTGATTGACTACCCATGTAGAAACCACAAACATCAACATTTAAATTCCAGCAATTCAGTTGCAGATACACTTCCAGGCAACCTGTACAAAATCAAAAGCAGAGATGGTAAACCAGAAGTAAAGTCTGCAAAGAGGAGCAGGCTACAGGAGAAAGGGACGTTTAGAAAAAGGAGTAAAAATAATTTCTTCTTGAGTATCCAGCATGTGCTGATTTACCACTTAAATACACACAAGTCCATGGGACCAGATGGGAGCTACCCAAGGCTACTGAGGGAGCTGGCGGAGTCACTGAATCATTTTCAATCATTTATCAGCAGTCCTGACTAAACAGGGAGGTCTCAGGTGACCAGAAGTTAGTCAGTGTGACACCCATCTACAAGAACGGCTGGAGAGACAATCGAGGGAACTGTCGGTCTGACAGTGGTGCCAGGGAAGGACACGGAGCAGATTGTGTTGAATGCCATTATGCAGCACATACAGGACAACAAGCAGATCAGACCCAGTCAGCAAAGGTTTAGGAAAGGCAAGTCCTGCTTGACCAACCTGATCTCCTTCTGTAACAGGATGACTCACTTAGTGGGTGAGGAAAAGGCAGTGGATGCTGTCTATATGAACTTTGGCAAAGCCTTTGACTCCTGAAAGCTGTCTCCCACAGCTTTCTCCTGGAGAAACTGGCTGTTCCTAGCTTGGATGGGTGCACTCTTGGCTGGGTAAATATCTGGCTGAACAGCTGGACCAAGAGAGTGGTGGTGAATGGAGTTACATCCAGCTGGCAGCTGGTTGCAAGCATTTTTCCCCAGGGCTCAGTATTGGGGCCAGTCTTGTTTAACATCTTTATGGATGATTTGGGCAAGGGAACAAGTGCCCCTTCAGTCAGTCTGCAGATGACACCAAATTGGGCAGAAGTGTTTGATCTGCTACAGGGCAGGAAGGCTCTGCTGAAGGATCTGAACAGGCTGGATCGATGGGCTGAGGTCATTTGCATGAGGTTCATTGAGGTTGAGTGCTAGGTTACTGCCCTTGTGTCACAACAACCCCCTGCAGTGCTACAGGCTNGCAGTGCTACAGGCTTGAGGAAGAGTGGCTGGACTGCCTGATGGAAAAGGACCTGGGGGTGTTGGTTGACAGCTAGCTGAATATGAGCAAGGAGTGTGCCCAGGTGGCCAAGAAAACCAATGGCATCCTGCCTGATCCTGATCCGTATCACCTATTGTCTTTTGTGCTGAAGTGCAAATACTTCCTTCCATGGGAGGACACATACAGCCCAATGCTGTCATCTTCAGCATGGCATGGGGATTCCTGAGGCCTTTAACAATCTCCTTTTTAAACCCTTCCTGAGCATCACTGGACTTTCTCCCCTAAGCTTTCCAATTCTCTGCAAGGCTTCCCTATAGCAATTTTCACAATGGTATTGCAAGAAATTTACAAATTGTCTTGGAAGTAGACGGACATGTCCAGTAGACTGTTGGAAAGCATTTTTCATTATAAATGTGGTCATCTGGTAATTCATCCATATGGAATTGAACATGTAGTTAGGAAAGTCCACCACAGGTTTTATAAATTTATGATCAGCTTTCTTGTGGCAGGAAAAATAGGGGGACATCTGGATGATATGCTAAAGTTTGTCAGGAAAGTGACAATAGCAGATGTACTGGAGTGCAAATGTTTCCAGAGGCTGCTGCAGCTTTTGAGGCAAAGTATGCTGTTGATCTAGGAATCAGGAGAGAGACACAGAGAGTAAAAAAGGCTCAAAAATAGTCGTTTACTGTCATCAAGACATCAGGAATTCATATGTTCACCTTCTGATCATATCCATTTGGGAGACTAGCATATTTATACTGCGTCAGCCACAGCCACAAACAGCCACCCCACTCTGGAGAAATACTTATAGTTCATTATGATAAAGTTATCTTATGATAAGCTACATCAGATGGCTGGGCTTGAGTATGGCAAGGATAGGCTGCATCTGCAGGCACAGGGGGAAACAAGTCCTGAGCAGCTTTATATGGGACTGGATCAGACTTTCCATTGTGACTGTGTGCAAAGAGCTACAGGGATTTTGTATGAGACCTTCTGTGCTAAGTAACACAAACCATCCCATGAAATTCCTGGGTCTGCATCATGTAGGTGATTCTCCCAGCCTTTCTCAAAGCAGGAACTACTAACACCACCACCTAATTACCATGAAGCTCCACAGAAGCATGTGAGCCACTCAACTTGAGGCAGAGACTCCCAGGACTGGAAAGGATTCAAATGTTTATGTACATGAAGGGCAAACAGGATGTCTAAAGCTGTTTGATTAAACCAGTTTGCTAGTGACCTGGACCTATCAAGAGCTGTACCCACACCTAGGAACTATATAGTTTAACATTCAGTTAGATAATGTGATCCAGTGAAAAATAGCTACCTTGCCAAGGCACTTGGCAAGGCAAGGCACTTCACTTTGCTGTAAATCAATTTTTTTCTGGTTGATCTTTGTGATCCTGTCTCACAGGGGAACAAGTTTCCTGCTTCTATGATGTATGCTTGGAAGAGTTGTATATCTAGGAAGAGGATCAGATAGAACCTAGGACAAAGAGAAATGTTTAATGGTAAGTGAAAGTCCCCAAAGTAGCTATTTCTTTTGGATGAGATACTGATACACTTTTGTTGGGTAATTGTCCAAAGATGGTCTCAGACATCTCAAGTTGATGGCAAATCTCTTGTAGATATTGACACTGGAAGTGTTGGACTGTATTTCTTTTTATAATCACAGAACCTACTCATAAACCTTCCTGGTTCCTCCACTTCTCCATCATCTGATACTGCATAGTCTTTTTCTTTTTTCTCTGAGAGAAACAATATCTGAAAACACAGGGACAAGTGAGAGGTAATTAAGGACAAGGTCCAGTCATCCCATGAACTATGTGCAACAAAAGGTCCTGCAGAGTTTGAGCCTTCCCTGAACCCTCTGACCTCTGGGGATTTGGCAGGGAATGCAGGGAGCAAGAGGAAGTCTTCACCTCAGCAGGGAGAAATCTGTGCCATTTTTTTGCAGAGACAGCACAGCTGTCATGCTTGAGAACTTGCATTTAAGGTTCTCTGGTTGCCGAGTCAAATAGAGCCCTACTACCATGTACCCAACAAGGAAAGGACAATCTCTACCAAGCAAGAAAGCAGCAAAGCAGCAATTCAGGCACACTCAAACTGAAATCTCAGTGTTTGCATGGATCTCCTCTATCATCCTGGCTCTACTACTTTTGTGCCTCTGCCTCTCAGCTAGATGAGGAGGAGGAAGAAATGACTGGTCTTTCATTCATCCTGTCTGATAAAAGGTTTCCAAGCTTTTCTAGGTCAGCATAAGGGAAAAAAGGCTGTCTGTTGTTGCAAAACACTACTCTGAAATGGTTTGCATATCGCCACAAGGACATACAGTTTAGGAACTTCTGAAAGAGGGAGATAGAGAGATTCTGGATTCTTAGGTCTAACAATTTAATGGACAAATATGTTTCCTCCACCTTGAAGCCTACCAGTCAAATCAGCATCGCTCATTCAGCATGCCATTTTTTTCCTAGGTGACATTTTGAAAGTATTTCAATTTTAAGGAATCAGCAAAATTAAAAAAATATGGGCCAGAGATTAAGATCATCCTTGGAATTTTGCAGGATTGGTGGACAGGTAAAGAGGAATACTGATGCCAGCACTGCCTTCAAAACATTACAGTTAATAATTGCCCCTTCCAAGAGGAAGAATGCTTCACCAGAGCATCAGAAATTATTTCTTTTCCTGAGCTCAGGCAAGAGGTAGAAATTACACCAGCTTTAACATTTCACAGACAAAAAGTGCCTCCCACTTAACTTGCAAGTCAGAAAATGGTACATTCTGTGCAGGATGAGGGGAAAACAGCTGACTATCACAAAGAAATATTATATATTTACTATCCCATCCATCACCTAATCCATCAAGAAAATGAAACAAAAGTGAAGGATGAAAAGAAAATAAAAGGAACTATTGAAAGTATCATTTAGTTACAGTGGTCTGATTTTCAATTTGGTACCATTTTACCTCCTATTTATATCTGCCCAACTCTTTATTTAACAGCATTACTTCAAACATTTATATACATGACAAAGCTGTCCGTATCTAGGAGACAAATGTCCTAGATTTGTCTGGGATAGAGGTGTGGCTGGATAGTGCCCAGGCAGAAAGGGACCTGGGGGTACTGGTTGATAGCCGGCTGAACATGAGCCAGCAGTGTGCCCAGGTGGCCAAAAAGGCCAATGGCATCCTGGCCTGTATCAAGAATAGTGTGGCCAGCAGGAGCAGGGAGGTCATTCTTCCCCTGTACTCAGCGCTGGTGAGGCCGCACCTTGAGTGCTGTGTCCAGTTCTGGGCCCCTCAGTTTAGGAAGGACGTTGAGACGCTTGAGCGCGTCCAGAGGAGGGCAACGAGGCTGGTGAGGGGCTTGGAACACAAGCCCTATGAGGAATGGCTGAGGGAGCTGGGGTTGTTTAGCTTGGAAAAGAGGAGACTCAGAGGAGACCTTATCGCTCTCTGCAACTCCCTGAAAGGTGGTTGTAGTCAGGTGGGGGTTGGTCTCTTTCACCAGCAGCAACTGACAGAATGAGAGGACACAGTCTCAAGGTGCGTCAAGGGAAATACAGGTTGGATATTAGGAAAGAGTTTTTTACAGAAAGGGTGATAAAGTACTGGAATGGACTGCCAGGGGAGGTGGTTGAGTCACCATCCCTGGATGTGTTCCAAAAAAGACTGGATGTGGCACTCGATGCCATGATCTAGTTGAGGTGTTAGTTGAGGTGTTAGGGCACAGGTTGGACTTGATGATCTTGAAGGTCTCTTCCAACACATACATTCTGTGAATTCTGTGAATTTCTTCATAGGTCTGGCTCAAAGCTATGCATAAGTATACAAAACTTCTAAAAAATTGTTATTCTTCTGACAAAGTTGTTTAATTGTACTAAATCTCAGTACCTAGTCACTAGCTACGGGAACAGAACAAGTTGCCCACTTTCTGAACAGCTTCCTGGTTTGTGTCAGTACAGTTAGTAACTGATAACGAAAAGCAAATGGCTGTGTGAGCTGGCCATCCCTGGCAAGGAGGAAGTCACCTCTGCTGCAGAAGCAGGATTGGCGGCTGGAAGGCAGTGGTGGCCACTGTTTCATCTGCATATACTTACAGTCTCAATATTTGCCACCCCTTGCAGACTTTTGCCCCAGGCAGTAGGACTTCATATTTAAATTGTTAAGTAGATGCACAGTTTCTGTCTGCACCATGGGAAAAATGAGGTCTTACACACAAGCCATGGGCAGGTTTCCTACAATCCACTCCCTGAACTCAAACAGACATTATAAATCAGGCCAAGCACCCTGTTAAGTAATGCATACCTCAAAACCCATACCACATTTATTCTTCCTCAAGAAACTTTTTTCAAATATTTCTCCTTTCTTCCTGTTTCTTCCCTATTTTCATCGTGCTTGATTTCTGCTTTGGAGAAGGTTTGCACGCCACTCTGTTTTCATCAGGACAGGAAAAGAAGGAAAATTCATGTTTTTTTAATACACTGGTTGCACAGCAAGATCTTTGGTAAATTCTGCTTGCCCCTGCACCAACAGGTAGAATTTCCAACAGTTCCTCAAGGATGCTTCAGCTTCAGCCTCAAAAGCAATTGTGCAGAGTCAGCACTTTCTGATCTTTCTGAATGTGAGTACAGTTTTCAGTGGACATGTTTGGTCACAGGTCCATTTATAACCCACAGGACAAGGAGGAAAATTAAAATCGTTTGTAGGGCCTCGGCTCTGAGTGAGACTCTAGATAATGTAAAACAAAAACAAATGCTTTCCTAAGTGGTAGAGAAGCCCAGGGCTGATCAGCCAGAGGTGTACGAGCTAACCTTCAAGCTACTGAAGGAATTTAGCCAGAACTGTTACACTATGCTACACCACAGGCAATCTGGACAAGCTGCCACAACCACCAGACTTACTGACAGTTTATTACTGGCTATGGAGACAAGCATCAGTGCTTCCACTGACAGCTGTGAGAACTTCTCAGTGAAAATAATGAACCTTAAGACCACAAAGGGACATGCAGAGGAATGGCGAGCAGGAGTTGTGTTCGGGCCATAATGGTTCCTACCTGTTGTTCCCTCCTCTGTACACTGTTCCCCTGCTCCTATGTGGGGTTTCTCCTATGGAATCAGTGTGGGCCTTCCCCACAAAGTAAAGTTCTTCAGGAACAGACTGTTCCAGTGTGTG
>WEIT01009053.1:1217-13997 GCA_013389985.1 Dryoscopus gambensis
TTTTCTCAGTAGAGGCAACAGCTGCTATTGCAAGTGGCTTTACAACAGGCTTTATTGTCTATTATTGGATTCGTGGCTTATTATTTGGCATATGCTGCAAGTCTGTAAATATATGACTGCTGGCAAGCTCTGTGTTCTGATTGTGCTTAGAAACCTAATAATGATTATCATATTTGTTTTGGTTTAAACCTACTGAGCTTTAAACCTTAACAGATCATTTTTTCAGAGCTCAGGTCTCATCTGTCACAAAACTGAATAGATACAGGATATTTAAGTTGTACAACACACCCAGCTTTCTTTAGCAACAAGCTTTGGTACATTGTTATCTGTCCGCTGTCACTGCATCTGTTCTCTTGAACCAGAACCTTTTGAGTTAATAGACATCTTACTAGATGGAAAACACTGAAAAATCATGCTAGAATTGAAAGCTAAACGAGTGTGAGTTAAACTATTTACCATATGCTCTCATTTCCTGACTTTTGCTGGGCTTGGAGGCGCTGGAGTTGGAACGACCTCAAAGGCAGCCAAAGAAAGTTAGATGGGTCACCCCCGCCGAAAATCTGGCCTCCATGGGCTTCTTTGAAAGCAGCAGGCTGATTTCTGAGGGGTGTCTGGAGAGGAAGGGAATCTTAGGACCAAATTAAGGAGAGGAAACCAAAACATAATTAGTCTTGTGAGGATGGGGCAATAAGTGGGTATGGGATGTATCTGTTTACAGTGTAGGCAAAAGTACTGTGAGAAAAGAGTTTTAACTGCTGACTCTTGAGAACTGCCATGATAATGGCAGTAAAAGTTGGGCTTTTAAATATCAGAGATTGCCCAGTATTCCCAACTTACCATCAGGAAGTAATTAGTGGTGCTTCCAGTTTTCAACAGAGTTTGCCTAGACATGAAAAGATCTGTAAAAAGGTAATATCTGCTTCCCACATAGCCACAGCAGAAAGACAGCTTTTATTGGCAAAGCCATTTAACTGGTACACTGTAAGCTCAGTCTCTGAATGCGCTATTTTGCTGTTTGACCTACATTTACAGTAGGGTGTAGTGATGTGGGTAGGGGTTTTTTTCACACTTCTAAATGATACGGTTCTGCCAGCAAGGCCTTTCAAGTGGAGACCTTGCATTGGGTCTTACCAACAATCCAAGACTGCTGAGGAATGTAAAGCTTTCCCCATCCTTATTCCTGTATCTTTTATGGGTCTAACAGCTGAGCTGTACACCTGATTTCTTCTTGTCTCACCTTCCCAGCATCATCTGGATGATGGATGTCATCTGGATATTTTTTCTTCTCCCTAGTCTATTCAAAAAAAAGTTTGAAGAGGGAGAAGCTATTTTAGTAATTTCCCTTTCCCTTCCGTTTCCTTTCCCTCCCTTTTTGATATACAGTGAATATGCCGCTAAATTACTTCTCATAATGTATTACTCTTATGGGGAAGTAACCCCATTTCTATTTCTTTTTGTTCATTATATGTCATTTCAGAGGCAATGGAATTACATGTTCATAATGTGCAGTTTTTCTAGGGAGGCCTGGTCTAATGAGAAGCTAGCCTTCTTGTGGGCTCTAGTGCACTTTGTGTCAAGGTTACATGGCATTTTTTCATCATTCCGAATAATTAAGTATAAATGCTGATAATGTCACACCAAATTTTAATGTTCTCCAAATAATCAGGAGTGTCTTGCTGTGAATGTTTTCTTAGAAAACAAAACAAAAAAGACAAGTCAAGATCCTGCCCAGCCTGGAAGCCCAGATGGGGTAATGCAAAGATAATTAAAAATTTAAGTGAGCTACATGATATGTGACTAACAAAAATTACACTTATTACACATTGTATATGTACATACACATATATAGAAGTATATATACACATGATTTTCTGCCTTTTGTCATATAGCTTTCATGTCTTGAATACATTTTCATGCATCATTCACCTCTTAAAGAAGAAACGTTTGAGAAAAAATGGTTGAAGCATCTTTAGGTCTTAGGTTTTCTGCGTATGTATTTATGCTTGTACATCCCTCCCTTCTGAAACCAAAAAAGGATCAGCTTCCCAGTAGTCTTCAGTGTTCCTGGGTTTAGACACCAGTTCTTTAGTTCTTTGAGGTTCACACATCTGTTTCTGAATTTTGCGGGGAAGAAGTGTGTTGAGTTTTTGAAGATCCATAAAGCAAACCTTTTTTCCTACCGTTTCCGGATTGTTGCTGTCAAGATTCTTTGTCAGACTTTCTTTGGATTTTTCCTGGTCAGGATTCTTAGGAAATCTTACAAGACTCTAGGGGTAACATTTGAGAATGTAAAAAATTAGCAGGTTAGAGGTTAGAAGTCCTAAATACCTGATGAAAGTAATTGTAATTCCTGACTACCCAGGTGAGCCACTGAAGTGTTATGGCTGAATTCTTGTATGTTACTTGCTCACAGCGTGATTTCATGCAGGTCCTATTAGTTAAATGTTCCTATATAGTATTTCTGTGAATAGTTGCCCAAATATTTTTTTTATTTCTTCATTTTGGATAGTCATGGATAAGTCTGTTGCAGTCTTAGGCATTCTACTATTTCCCTTAGTTTTTAAGTACTTCTTATTCTATTTACCTTCATGTTCATCTGAACAGAAATTCATTCCACAGTTAAAATTTAAGACCTAAGAGAAGTATCACGATCTTAACTTTATCTTTTACAGAATTGAACATATTAGTCTTAACTCTTAACTCACTAAGCCTTATTTCTCTTTTCTGAATTTTCCACAAGATCATAACCTTTTTATTTCCAACGCATTATAATAATTCTTAAAATTGCTCTTTGAGAAGGTTTTTCCCCTCTTTACATAAATTCATATTCTTGTAATTCAGATCACATATTTTTTTGCTTTCCTTTTGGGTTAGTATTTTACAGAGCAGTTAAAAAACCCCAAAACCAACAAAACAACATCCCCCAGCATATTCTATGCACTTTGCTTTGCTTCACCCTTATTTACCACACTGCTACCTCATCAAGGAACTTCAGCTGTCATTCTTCCCTCCTAGTCTTCTTTTATGTGAAAGAGGGAAAATTGTTAGAGACAATGATTCAGAGAAGAAATAGAAGCTGGAAGTAGGAGGTAGGAAGCTGGCTTTTTTTGTCACATTAAAAATAGTTGTTTTCCAAAAAAATATTTTAAACTGTACTACGTTCTGGAGAAGAGCAAAACAAAACAAAATTATTGAAGCGGATTGTTGCTCTTTCATTGCTGTGTTCTGTGAGGTGCAGAAATCCAAAGTACACTGTGCTTATTAGGCGTTTACGTACCCAGTGATGAGAGACAGAGTGCCAAGTCCAAAAGTGCGTATTATTATCAGCACCTTTAATATTGTGACATCTCTGGATGACGGCAGTATATATCAAGCTAATACTTTGGTAGATTATTAACTACTTTAAGAGACTGAATTTTTCACAGCTATATTTGACTTTATGTTTGTATTCAGTTTTTCCTCTGGTTGTACTGTTTCCACCTTTTAATGAGAGGGCAGCTGTTCAAAATAGACAGGAGTTCGGCATGGACTATGGATATAGCTCTTTCTTTGTCCCCCATTATTTTTTCACAAACCTTTGAAGGCAAAACCAATTTGTGGATTTTATCCAAGTGAGCCAATTTTGTGGATAAACTATAAAGGTGTTTGTTTCTTTCATTAATTCTTTGCCTTTTATGACTCTGCAGCTGTGTCAAAACTTTCTGTGACTGCTGCTGCTGCTTTTCTCAGAAAGGTCCTACTGATCCTAGGTTTTGTCAGATGACTACATAGGGCTGCCTCACAGCAGGGGAATTGGTCTTTCATAAAGACTTGAGCTCCCTTTCTTCTCCTTTCTTCTCTTATTTTGCAAGCAGTTTTGAGAAATCAGACCTAAATTAATTTATTAATTTTTCTCCATTTAACATACAAAAAGTTTATGTTTGTTCCAACTTCCACTGCTTGATTGTCATAATTTTGGCCTATTTCCAGTTTTCAATTGCTCCTACTATGGGAAACAACATTAATGTTAGTACTGTTAAACACCTCATCCAAATTAAAAACCAGTGGTAGCCATCTGCGTAAAAACTACTAAATCTAAACAGAAATCCCTTGTCTTGGGAATGAAAATAGAGAGGAAAGCAGGAAATCAGAACTACCCATGCCTAGTCCTGCTCTTTTGAAGTCTGTGGGAGTTTTGCCACCAGTGTCAGTGAGGCATATTCAGGCTCCTGCATGCTGTTTTCTTGGATGTTGTTTTGCTTAATGGAAAGTTTAATGCACTTGGATAAAACATTAATTAGATTGTGTAATGGTTTTAGACAAGAGTTAGCAACACTAAAACAGCATAATTTTGCTTTTCTAGTCCTAAGTAAAGTATTAGGTTTTTACATTCTTTGTAGATTACTTCAAATTATTTGTTATGAAATAATTATGCTATTCTTGTTGTAAATTAACATATCTGTGATGTCTATTCCTATTTCAAAAATTTTCTGGGTTTCTACCGGTGAGGTTTTAGGAAGGACTTGGACCTGGCCCACCTCTACTCCCCACAACTTCAACCTCAGTGTTACTGAAGGTAGTAAGGGACATCCTTTACCAGGGCTGAGAAGAATTTTAAAATTCTGCATAACATGTACATTATGTGTAATATTTCTGTTTGAAAACCAAGAAAATAAGCACCGGGTGAAAATCCTCAGGTTTCTCCACAGTGCCCTGCTGGCATCCATGACCTGTACAGAAAGCCTCCATCACAGATGGAAGAATTTGGGATTTCCTTTTGAGTGACTGAAGGATAAACCCTTCTTAATCTCCTGCTGAAACTTCCTGCCCTTTTCCAGCTTCCAATGTCTTCCAGCTTCCTTTGTCTTTCCACTGAATTTTAACTAGATTTAGTGTAGGTCTGACATTGTTAGATGCCATTACTAGAAAAGCAAGTTTTGAGGAAAGGGGAATGGGGGTTTTCTTCGTTGTTCCAGAACATAGTGCAAGTGTAACCAAAAACTCATTTCAGCAAAGACCAGCTGTTCCATGTGAGGGATTCCAGTCCTTTCTGGTTTGGGTCTTTGCAACATTCTCTAGTAATGAATAGCTTTCATACCAAATAAGCACATATTATAAGTGCTCTCTGTTGAAAAGTAATAGTTGATTGTATTCCCACACCAGATCTGCAAGGAGGAGCAAGACCCAGAGACACAAGCACAGCCACAAGGCGTGACCATTGTGCTTGCAAAATTGTTCTGCTACAACGGTCATTAACTTAAAAGGAAGACTTAGGATGCTCTTATTTTTAGTAGCCCAAAAAGTAGCTGCAATTTTTAGTTTTGTGTCATGATGTCTCAGATTTTATATTCTAACTACAACATCACCTTCTCCAGGGAAAGAAAGCTCTTCATCCTTGATGTTTCTTTGAATGTGTCTATTATGTCAAGTCATATTTTTTTGCTCTCTGTTCTGAACATTTAATTTATTGCAAACAAAATCACCTCAAGTGAAAAATTATTCACAACTCATATGCTTTTGTGGAATGCTTTTAGTTTCCCTCTGCTGTCATACTTATTTCTGTCTTATTCTGTGTGTTTTCTAGCATTTCGTCTGCTCTTTGTATTGCATCTTCATCAGGGACTTATGGAACTGTCAGCTCTTTTTTTGTCTGTCCAGTTAATGTGAAGTAGTTAAAACTATTCAGAGGTGACTCTGTGGACCTACCTGTGCTGTCAGTCTTCACTTATAGCAACCCATCACTGCTTATCTTC
The DNA here is from genome assembly GCA_013389985.1 of Dryoscopus gambensis. NCBI lineage: Eukaryota > Metazoa > Chordata > Aves > Passeriformes > Malaconotidae > Dryoscopus > Dryoscopus gambensis. The sequence continues at coordinate 6,950 of WEIT01009053.1, forward strand.
AGAGCCAACATAACAGTAAGATTAGTAAAGAATTTAATGTTGACATTTTAAAACTATTTAAAACATGCCAGGGTACTTTGCACTGAAATTCCCTGTGCCTTTTAGTGGAAATTTAGATTCCCTGAGCATTTAGATTCTTTTAAAATGGTTCTTTATATTCTTTAAAGCAAGTAATATTAACTATGAAAGAAATTAATAGTGATTTGTAGAACAGTTTGACAACAACAGTAATTCAGTATTAGTTCAGCCCCTCTAGTACAACAGAAAAGAGAAGTGTGCATTGCTAATTATCAACCCCATCTCTTCAGGTGCAAGATTGTCAGTGCTGCAGGGTTCGCGTGGTTTGTTAATCCTTCCTTTGGGCTCCCCACATGGCGCAGCAGCACGACCACAGCCCATGTGTAGGCACAGTGTCCTGGAATAGCTCTGAGTCACACTGCCAGAGAAGAAAGCCGGCTTTGTGGGCCGCGACATGGCAGCGCAGGCTCCACCACCGCCTCCTGTGCCTCTGATGAGGATGCAGCTTTGTAAATTCCTCTCTCTGAGCCAGCTTAGCTCAACAGACCAGGACAAAGTGGGATAGACACCAGTCTTCCCCAGCTTTCCTGCTTGCTCGAGCCGTCACCGCTTCAGTCAAAGAAAAGAGAAACATACTTATCCCTGTTGTGTTTACCTACACCTCAGCCCTTTTTTTTTATTGTATCGATGGCAGTATTGTTGGCAGTACAGGTTACTGTAGATGATGTGTAATTTGTAATTGATTACTGCTGTGAGAATCTATCTGCCTTTATATGGCACACAATAAAAGACTTAAAGTTGGGTGTAGCAAATCCAGTGACACCAGCAGAGCATGGCAGCATTGCCATTTATTTGAGTGCAGACCTACTGTTTCCCAAATTGAGAATTTGCTCTTTACCATTGTAATGTTTTCTTTCTGGGATCTGAGTGTGACAAAAGTGGAAGGAAGCACTACACTTCATGTTGCGTCAGCTGTCAAGTTAAAAGGTATTTATATACTCTGGGAAGCTAGCATGAGTCATTCTGAAAAGTTTGTAGAAATTGTTTTCATCGTAATAAGGAGTAGGCTCTTATTATACAGTACACATGACTCGTGCTCTAAAAGTTTCTCAGCAAACAACAGATTGGTTTAAGAGATTATTTTTATCAGTGCTTCATAATCAATACTTTTCTCTCTAATTTTTCAGTATAGCTGCAACCAGGTGTACCACATCTATCATTATCCCTCCCATTTTGTTGGCGTTATCCCTTCTCACATTTATGGATACTAAATATCATTTTGGTTAGTTGGGAATCCTGAAACAGGCAGCTAAGCAGTAGTAGTGACTGTTCAGAGTGTCTGTTCTGCAGCCAGAGTGCTGAGGTAGGGAGTGGCATCAGTATATTAAGTTTTCCTCTTCTGAAGTAAAGGGAATAGACGAATGAAGCCAGAATCTTTTAGGAAAGATGGTTAACTGCCAGGAGACTCTGGGGCTGAAGTACTGGAGGGCTGAAAGAGCTGGCAGTCCCGTAGGCAATTTCCATACTTCTGCTAAAAATAAATGCCATAATAAACTTGTGCTTGTAATATATCTGAGGTATACAGCAAAAGCCTACTAATGCATATCCACCCTACTGAGGCTATTTGCCATATACATGTTAAACACTCCACAGAGACCAAAGGAATGTTAGGAGGAACTCAATATCTCTGGGAGCGGGGAAGGAGCAACCTGGCCAAGGATAGCTGGAATTTCTCTGCTAAAATACATCCAGTGGGAAAAGAAAAAGCCAAGCTTGCAGGTGGTCACATATTTATCTTTCTTCTCCAGCAACATGTTACCAGTAAAACAGTGAATATGTCAAGAAAATTAGGCACATATGGAAAGTGCAGTTCTGAGCTGTCATCATGGGGATGTCTTTCTGAAAGATTTTTTTAACTGAAGTCCTGGTCTGTCTAGGAAGGAGCACCTGAAAACCCTACTAGCCCTCTTCAGAACCCCTCCAGATTTTTTTTTTCTGCTACTCTTCTTCCTGTAGACCACAAGCCCCTTTAGCTCACTGTTGCTTTCTTGCACAGGGGGCCACAGGTGAAAGCACCCCTGATGGGTGTGTGCCCTGCTCACTGTATGTGTGCTGGCAGTGCCACCACTGTCCAGGCTGCCAGGAACAGCTCACACACTCCAAAGGTCTGTCTTTAGTCAGGCTTATGGGGATCCAAGGGCAAGGCTAAGACGAAGACAGCCCAAAGCAGGTTTGCATTTTCCTTTTTTCCACATTTTGGCTCCCATGGTCATCCAATGTTCCATGCTTTGGTGGCTTACCTCCTACTAGCCAGAGCCAAGTAATGCTCTTGGGTACCGACGTTTTCTCATCTCCAACATGTGTTTCCTTTTGTCCCAGGAGGAAATTTCTGGGCCTTCCACTCTGGGCTTATTTCCTGTGTCCTGCTAGCTGTTCATGATTTCCCTTCCAGAAAAGCTATGTTTTTGGACAAGGGTGGGGACTGTTTTATTTTGTTCAGAGGAAAGAGGCTTGGGCACTTTGAACTACTTTGTATGCCCAAGAAAGTAGCAGTGGGCTACAGTACAGAAAAGCTATTAGTGCTCAAACTTCAATTACTCATCTGAGGAACTCAGCTTTCCTAATTATGACTAAAAGCTTCAGAAGTATGTCAGGGTGTTTTTAACTCCATAAAAAACTTAAGAGGTTTCAATGTTAGGCATCTGTTCTTTGTTAATCTCCTGGTCTTTCTCTGTAGTCAGTGTAGAGGTGGATCCTCTGGAGGATGACTTGTCCCACCCTGACAAGTTTTGTGAGGTAGGATGAATCAGCTCTTAAGTTCCTAAGCCATCAGGAACCAGGCTTTTAAAATTAATTAGGGCCCATTTAGAACTCACAACTCTGTGGTTTCATCTTCTGAACTCTTCTGAAAACATTTCTTAGCTCTTTTGATGAGATGCTTCTTTAATGGTAACTAGAAGATGAAATTTCCCAACCATATATTCTTTTCACCGCCCTATATACACAAAAATAATAATTTACAGATCATGAGCAACACTGCTTTGGTGACACTGCTCCATACTCAGAAAACCAGAGTTTGTCAGATTTTTTTGTTTCCACACATTTGGCCTCTGCTGTTCTGACTGAAACACTTGGATAATTTTCCTTGCAGTTTTAGTGCTTTGGCTCTTCTGGTTTATAATTCTACCAACAACATCAATTTAGAAGAGGAAGACATCCGACAGAAGCTCATAAGTAATAATCGAACCATGGAAGAAGGATATCAACTTCATACTGTGGATGTTGATCCAGTGGGTAAGTAGTGTTCAGTTTTGTTACACAACAAATTTTTTTTTGCTTGCTCATAAATAAGCATCTTCTGTGTTAAAATAACCACACATTTTCAAGCAGTATGATTGTTTCCGATTTTAAATTGTCCCTATAAGCCTCGTTGGTCCACTAATCTCAGAGTCGTGCTCAAAATACCACTTTAAACACAAAAAAAAAAATTGTCCAGATTGCTTTAGTCTGTGTCTTGCTGTCTGGTTCAAAGTGGCTGGGACAGTTCCTGACAGCTCCTCTGATGATCTGAGGATAAGGAAATATGCTTAACAGCCAGAGCTAAAATGAGACATTTTGGACCTCCAAGGCCCCTCAGCCCCACTTCTCAATGCTGTTTGTGTTCCCAATAGCTGTTGTCCTTAATCAGTCTTTTAGCTCTCATCTCTTCCCATCCAGCTTCTACCAAAGACCGACCTTCCTTTGGGAGGGAGGAGGTGGAGGCTGGTGAAGTGCAGATGGATGCAGCATGCATGTTCAACTGTTTCCCTTGAGAAGCAGCAGCATGTGTGATCCCCCATTGTGCACCCCTCTATTGCCACTCTGTTGCAAACAACCAAGCATTTCATTTGAACACAATTTTGTGCTGTAGACTGGTTGATGAGCTGAGGACAAGAAATGGAAGATGGTTAGGTGAAGAAATTTACTATTAACACTGATATACTCATTTTTACAGAAAAATGTTTAGCTGAAGAAAACCCTCCAAACTATTTTTGGCCAGATACCAGGCCTACTGTGACCAACATCACGTTTTGCCATGGGAGCTCAGTTCAGACTGCATCAAGAACCTGGTAGGTGCTCAAATATCTGAGAAGCTGGGTTGTTTCAGATGCAAATTTCTGCTTATAGATAGTTATTATTTAGGTATGTATAATGGTTGCTGTTGTCTGGTATTGCATTTCAGGAAGGTGCTTTCTAAAATGTGAGAGATTACGTGGGTGCAGTAATAATATGTATTTCATTGTTAAGAAAAAAAAAATAATCTGCCACTTCTGTAGGGCATATGGGGGCCTACAATTAATACATGTTCAACGTGACTATAGAAACAGCACCTTCTTACAGAATGAAACTGTTTTATTCAAGTCGTAGAATCATAGACTTGTTTGGGTTGGAAGGGATCCTAAAGATCTTCTAGTTCCAAACTCCACCGCCATGAACAGGGATACCTTCCACTAGACCAAGCTGGTCAGAGCCCCATCCATCCTCTCCTGGAATACTTCAAAGGATGAGGCATCCACAGCCTCTCTGGACAACTTGTGCCAGTGCCTCACCACACTAAAAGTAAAAAAATTTCTTCCTAATATCTAACTGAAACCTAATCTCTTTCAGTTTAAAACCATTTGCCATTGTACTGTCACTACATGCACTTGTAAAAAGTCCATGTCCAGATCTCTTGTAGCCCCCTTTACTTGCTGGAAATTCCCCAGAGCCTTCTCTTGTCCAAGCTGAACAACCGCAGCTCTCTCCGTTTCTTTTTAGGAGAGGTGCTCCAGCCCTCTGATCATCTTCATGGGCCTCCTCTGGACTGCTCCAACAGGTCCACATTTTTCTTATGTTGGAAGCCTCAGAGCTGGATGCAGTTGTCCAGCTGAGATCCCATGAGAGCAGACTAAGGTGTCAGAATCACTTCCCTCAACCTGGTGGCCACTGCTTTTGATGCAGCCCAGGATATGGTTGGCTTTCTGAGCTGCAAGCACATATTGCCCAGTCTTATTAAGCTTGTCTTCAACCAACATCCCTGAGTCCTTCTCTTCAGGGCTGCTTTCAATCCATTCTCCTTCCAGCCTCTATTTGTGCTTGTGATTGCCCTGACCCATACACAGGACCTTGCACTTGGTCATGACCTTTATGTTACCGTACCCAAAGCTTCACATTTGCTATCACTCCACCAGTATCTGACTTACGTAAGAATTAGAATAAAATTCTATGAAGATGAGATGTGTATTTGGTTCAATCCAAAACACCTCATCTCATCAGGGGAAAAGTAAAAGAAATTGTGAAACAAATATTCTGCCAGTAGTTAGTCATAATTGAAGGTGGGGATAATCTTATGCTTAAAAATTTGAACTTGTGTTTTCAAGGTTTAAGAAATTTTCCCTAATGTAGGCTTTTTTTGCAAACATCTACAAAGACTTTGACTCTGTAGGTCTATTTCCCATTTGTAAAATGGGAATATTATTTCTTCTGTTTATATATTACCAAAACATTATGGCTTTTATCTCCTTTGAGTGCCTTAAACATGGTTATGATGATGCAATTAATTAATTCCTTCAGTATTTAGGATGATTACCATTAAATGCAATATATTAGTCTTATCCGCCCACATTGCATCTGGAACATGTTCTGAGAAGATCAGATCTTTTACTTTTTGAGAACAGTATGGCAACATGGATATGAATCAGCTTTGAGATTCAGTGCCAAACAGGAAAGCAACCCACATTATATTTAAATAACTCACTTCCTCAGCCTCCTAATCTTGTACAAGAACTGATTCTGACTGACCAACTTTTGTTGTAGAGTGAGTAGTGCAGAAGTCAGGTGGTTTTTATGTCAGAGCCTCGGAATCATTAAAAATTAAGGTTTCTGGCCTTTGCTGTCCCAGTATTTCTTATCTTTATTATTCATTTGTGGTCTACACTATACTATTGATTGCATACAGCATTTCTCAAAAAAAATTTACTATGTTCTGCCCTGTGCTGTCCCTTCCTTGCCTCTGCCTCCACTAGCTTTTGCCAATATGCAGCATTGGTGGGTTGTGCTTTGAGAGAAGAGGAAGCTCTTCTAACAGTCTCTTCTAGTCATCTGCATTCCACAGTAGGTGATTACCTGTGCTGTTATAATAAACCTGATCAGCTGAGGAATAATGTTATTTTATCATGTGCTGAGTAAAGGGATCAATTTTTCCCATTTACCATCCTGCCTTTTTCCATGCTGTGGCAACATGATTGTCTTTAAAGAAAACTGAGGCAAAACTGTGTTTAATTTTGGAGCCATTGTTACAGGGTGACAAATATGATTAAGGGATTGGAGCATCTCTCTTATGAGGAAAGGCTCAGGGAGCTGGGCCTGTTCAGCCTTGAGAAGTGACAAGTGAGGGGGCCTCATCCATGTCCATGAGTATCTGAAGGGAGGGTGTCAAGAGGATGGAGCCAGGCTCCTCCCAGTAGTGCCAAGCAATAGGACAAGGGGCAGTGAGCAGAAACTGATGCATAGGAAGTTCCACCTGAATGTGAGGAAGATCTTATTTACAGTGTGGGTTACCAAGCACCAGAACAGGTTGCCTAGAGAGGCTGTGGTGTCTCCCTCACTGGAGTTACTCAAGAACTATCTGGACTCAGTGCTGTGCCATGTGCTCTAGGATGACTCTGCTTGAGNACCTGGATCTGATAGTGACCTGCCCTAGTTTTCACTGGTGGAATAAATTTATACCTTCACATGGCTCCTGTGCATGTTCTTACGAGCAGTCTTATCTCTTGCTATTGACTAGATCAAAGCCATTTATATCAAGGAGAAATTATAGAAACAGCATCTGACTAGGCCGTGATAATGGCATAATAGTTTGTGTCAATATTTGGGTCTTTCCTGAAGTACAAGGCAAGAATTTCCACTGAAGAACTAGGGTTTCTCTCAACACTATCATTTAATCAATCATATCTTTTCCACTGACAAGTATACACGTCAAGTATACATACTGTGTTTCACTAGGGGCCAT
>WEIT01009055.1:12692-23486 GCA_013389985.1 Dryoscopus gambensis
ATCTGGCAATGCCATACAACTGTTTTCTGTATAACTGCCCAGCAGTCCTGTATGTGTCAATGCACAGCCTGACACAGAGTTTAAAGTGAGAGGGAGTGGATGTCTCAAACTTTCCTTTTAGAGTTTCCAGCTTTCATTACTCCTCCAGAACAAATTTCAGAAGCAATAACTAAATAGGTTTGGATGATTTGATTGCCTTTAAACTGTATTCAGCTCCTTCCATTGCAAGGACCAGAGTTTAATTGCTCATCTGACTGATAAGGAGACAAAGCTACATGGTTAATCACTAGATCAAACTAGGTCAAGGCATAGGACTTGGAATCCATATGAATCAGGGTTCCCATTCCAAGTTGGCGATAGGTATCTTGTGTGACCCTGGAGAAATTATTTAGTATCTTGGGGACCTCTATTCAGTATTAGAAAAACAGTATGATAGCAATGAAGTATTATGAAGACATAACTCATTAGCCCTTGCATGGGGTTATAAAAGTGCCTTCCTGATGTGGTCTTAACTTCATGGGCAGGGTAGATTTAGTCAAAATCCAATTTATCCTCCAAAATATGAATGTGTTCAGTTCTCCTTGTGCTTTAAGAATAAGAACAGAACAGGTGTGGGGTGTGTTATGCTTTGGTTTTTTATTCCATGGTTGGTTATGCCAGTTCCAAAGGCAAGGTAGGAGCAAAAGGCTTTTGGACATGAGGGACGCTGTGCTTGGATTGGACGGAACAGCATCTCCTGCCAGCTACATTACTTTGTGCAAACAACTAACACGATTACAGTTTTATATTAAAAACAGTAATTCACAGTCACAAAAGAAATCCACTCCCTGAAGACAGCTTAATACAAAGAGGCTGATTTGGTTGCTGCATGTTCTGCCAAACCTTTTTTAAAATTAGATCTTTGCTTTGTAATTTTCTTCTTTTTTTGCTCAAGGGTACTTCAGAAAAATAGTGGAGAGATATATAAACGGGGTGTCTCCTTCTATAAATTCTCCTGTAAACTGCTAGGCTCAGAAAACCGAGACAGACCTGTCTGCCTCTGTGCTGGGCTCTGTACAAAAGCACCTAAATTCAGTGCATATTACAATTTAATTAAAATAAATTGCAATGAGTATAAGGAAATCATTGAAAAGCAAAAGGCAAAAGTCCTCGGAGATTATTCATATTTGTCACTTAGAAGCAATTTCAGCACAAGTAGGGGGTTTCATGTCTTTAAAATAAGATAATATATGTAGGTTATGAAGCTGCTAACATCTTCCTATTAAGAAGTGATAGGTTCTATATCAGAAGATGTGTTTCAGAAGGGATTTTCAGTAGGTGGAATGTGTTTCCTGGGAATGTGAGCTGAGTATAAGGAGTCCAGTTAGCCTGGTACAGGTAGTCTTGTCCCTTCCTGGAGAGCTAATTTCAGGCAGATATTCAGTTTTGAAGAAGAAAAATAGTCTAATACCTATACCTGAAGCACATGAATGAGTGATGAACACAACTTCTGACAGAGTGGAGACTCTCCATGGTGCTTTAATGTGTAGGATTGGGCTTAAGTCATTAAGCCGCACAGGAGTCTTAATATCAAACCATATTTGTTTTCATTTCCTGAGCTGAAATGCTCACAGCTCAGTTGTAAAAATCTCCTAAATCATATTATTGTGTTGTTTGTGTTTTTCAGGATAAGGTTGTTTTTAGAATAAAATCTTGCTCATGACAGGAGGAGAGGATTTTAAAAAGGAGAGTACGTTCATGCAGTATTCATTAATGGTGAATCCTTTTTACCTACAGCTTGTTTTCTCTTTAGAGAGGAATTCAAAGCTATTTATGTTTAACAGAGGAAAATTAAATTCCCTGTTGGATTGGGATGAGGGGAGAGGATTGTTGTGGGGGTTTTTGTTTGGTATGGTTTGGTTTGGTTTTTAGGGTTTTTTGTTGTTGTTGCTGTTTTTTTTTTTACTTTTTAGATCTGTTTTCATCAATGCTAATACTTTGGAAAAGCAAAGTCAGAGCTATTTAAGTGGCTTGCAGAGACAGACATCAGCAGGCTGGCAGCCTGTATTTATCAGGGCTGTACTGTGTTGCTGCATTTATAACATCCAGCACACACCAACAGGCCAAAGGGCAAATAGTTTAAAATATGTTGCAATTTGAGAGGCTGCTTCTTTTATGTCCTCTCTCTAAAATGGAGTTGTAGCAGTTAGTTCCAAACAATCTGAAGCCAAGCGTTGTTTTATTCTTTTCCTATGAACTTCTCTCTCTTGGACCCAATGTAAAGGTTTGTTTTCAGTCCTGTGATGAATCTTAGAAATTTCAAGTAGCAAGTCTGTCCTAGAAAAGAACATTATTGCAGTTATCTATGCAAAAGAGAAGCTGAAGTGGAATCTAAGTCATCCAGGCAATCTCAAGCCCTGAAACCTAATTTTAGTCTTTCAAGGAGTGGAGAGGGATGCACAGATCTACTTACTCCAACATTAGACAAGCCAAAAAAGGCACATGTCATTTGAGACTTGAGCCTGTGGAAACAATTTGGAATGAAAATGTAGGAGGAAACTGCTTGCTTAATCATCATCTTTCCACATCTTCACTGAAGAAGAAAAGTAAAGTCAGATAAATCCAATTTGCCTGAGATTTTTCATGCATACAGCTCCTGCTGTGAAGTAGAAAAATATTTCCTCTGCATTTATAGAAGCCACGATAGCCTGCCAATGGCTAGTTTAACACCTGCAAGCCCACCCAGCTCTTAACCAAGTCCTGTGAATCCAGGCAGATAAAACAATCTTATTGCAAAGAGAGTAAGTTCAATTCTCATGGTTGTGCATAGTCTTTTATCTTCCACACTCAATTCATTACTGTGTTCTCAGCACTTATTTCCAATATCATACCCAAATAGTTTAAACTGAGAGTTGAGATATGTCTCACTATAGAGGACCTTGCCTGAGAAGTAGGGATATCTAATTAACTAAAACATAATTTTTATCACTGTAGAGTGTTTCTTAAATAGTTGTGCTTATATACCAATGAAAAGGTATAATGATACCCGGTTTTAATTAATGATTTCACTAACCTTTGCATGATTTTTCTGATTTTTCCAAATAAAACCTTTCAAGGGCTTTAGATACTTTAAGTTTTGGAAAAGGCAAAAGGACAGAAGTGTATTTTACACTGAAGCCTTCACCATATCTTTTATTTTTGCCTGTCTTTGTGATTAGGATGCATAGCACATCACATAAAACTTATTTTATTTTCCTTTTCCAGAACGGCAAAATTTGGATTTATAACTCTCTGGCTTGCTCTGAAAAGAGCAAGAGGTATTAAACCAAGGAGTGTTGCTTCAAACTGGAACAGCTGCATTTGGGCTAAGTGGCAATCTATTGGTCATGGTGGGAACTTTTTACTGATGGGAGGGAAAGGTTTTATATGATCTTAGGGGATGGTGCATATCTTCTACAGGAGAGGGAAATGTGTACTTTTTATAGTCCTTCAAATGCTTCTTCAAATCCTGAAAAAAAAAACCCCAAACACCTTGTATGTCACCAATATACCTAAAAAAAACCAAAACACAGGAGAATTTAGGTATGTAAACATGTGCTGCAAAAAAGGTGATGCTTCCTCTATGGTCAGGCAGAGCAGAGGATCTATCCCACCCTGGAAACTCCTCAAAAATTTTCTCAAACAGTAAACTAATAGTTTCTTGCCAGTAAAAATTTTCTCTGAAAAGCAAATAAACTTTCCAAGAAATGTAATGGAAAAAATGGAAAAAAGCACAAGCCCTCTGCATCGCTTCAGCTAGCAGTGGGAAAATGTTATTATCTGGAAGTGAAAAAATTGAACTTTGGGAACTTTGTTTAACAATCATTTCTCTTCCTGATTGAAATAAATGAGCCCAAGGATTTAGCCCTATGTTCACTCTTCAGAGAAAGGGCTTTTACATTGATTTCTCTCAATAAGCATAATTTTTTATTTTGATGTGCAATTAGGGCAAATTCAAATTTTTTTCTCCCAGCTCCTACTTTCACACAATGCCCCTTAATTAAACGCACTATACAGAGATGACAGGTGACTTGACATGCAGAGTTGGGATTCTGCTGTGATCAGAATGAGAGCCACAGCTCATGCCTGCCAGTGTCACTTTTAGGAATACAAAGCTGCAAAACTGAAGGTAAGAAAGCCAAAGCCCATAGTGGCTGACTGCAGAGTGAGCTGGTGCAAGCCAAGCATGGACAAGCTCTGAGCTGGACTATCCAGTGCTGTGGTCACATACAGCTAGGGATATATCTAATTAACAGAATTCAAATCTGAAACCCTAATTTGTTTGCAGCTTGCTGTTCAACAGCAACCCTCAGTAGGTAAAAGCAGTCTCTGCTTGTCAGCCAGAGCGGTGCTAGCTGTGTTTAATGTGATCCCGTTCCCTGCCCTGAATCCTGGGCAGAAAGCCAGCGGGGACCTGCGGCTCCTCCTGTGGCTTTGGGCACTCACAGTTTCCATCACCCTGATAATTCTTGCATCCTGTACCAGCGTGTTAATTCTCCAAGAACTCTGTAAATCCCTGTGTGGCCTGTTCCAGCTGGCTGCTGTGGAGAACGTGGATTTGCGTGCAGACGTGGACACCTACCTGCCTAAGCAAGGCTACAGTGCAGCTTGACTTGAAATTTCTCACGCAAAAAGTGTCCCAAAGTATCTTCTAATGGTAAATACTGGAGCAAAGCACGTGTGGTAGGGTTTTTTCCTACTGTTTTCTAAGGAAGATGGTAACTTCAGAAAGCAAGAGCATCCAAGGAGATTTGTCCAGGTGGCTAAAAGTCTATTTAAAGTGACATTCCTGACAAATTGTTTTACACTTCTAAATTCCTGACCTGGTCAGGATTTCAGTTTCTTGCTACTCATGTTCCAATTCTTCTTGACACTTAAAACTGAGAACATACTCAAAAGCTTAAAAAGGGGACCAGTGTTAGGCAAAGGGGTGACAGAGGTAACCTGAGTCCCTGAAAATGGGCTCTAAGGATAAAACAGGGCAACTTTCAAATTCCAAGATCAGATGGTATTCCAGCAATATCCTGTTTTCAGATGCTACATGTTCTGCTGACTATATGACAAGGATAGCTATGACACAGGGACTTGAGGAGCCTTGGAGAAAAACACGGTGAGAAATACTTCTGGGTTTGCAGGGTATTTTTTTACTCTTTTTTAATGTATCCTGGCTGCCACAGTCCATATTTTCTTAGTTCAAAACTGTACAGTAGCTGTCTAAAAACTGCTGTAAAGTGCAGTTACCTGTTATTGCCCTGTAAATAATTGAATAACCTCTTCCAGGCAACATGGTCAAGATGCAGATTTAATTTACTTACAGGCAGGTAGTAAGGATGGTTGAATCCACTCGGTTCACTGTCTGTGTCTGGAGGTGTTGCGTACAGGTACATAAATAGTTTACTGAACCTGTCAAATTCTCTGGCAGGAATGAGCGTGCCCTCTGGTCTGCTACATGTGCTTATATGAAACACTTCCCCTTCAGTTCTCGAGCAGTAGGGAGTAATATATTTTCCAATATTTTTGTGGAAGTAGGTAAAAGACATAATGAATCATATAGTAGCAGGAATAGACACAGAGTTTGACTTTCTGGAGTTATTTGGGAGTTTATTGCTTCTGGTTTTTTTTCAGGGGGAAGTGTGGTATGATATTTTTTTGTCTCTATGCTCCTCAGAAATTATATAAACTAATTATAAAAGTGATGTGTAATTGTCTCTGCCTAAATTTGGACAGTAGTAGATGATAGGGCTGAAGTATTCCCTAATGGAATGTTCAGGTTGTGAAACAAAGCACAGGACAATCAAAAAGGCAAACTAGACTCTACAAAAATCTCCCCATCACCAAGGTGTGGGTTTGTCCCATCTCTATTGAGGAGGTCACCTTAAAAATGCTTCTTGTAGAATTAGTGCCATGAACAGGAATGTGCCTCAAAACAGAGACTAACTTGCTTGTTTAAAGCTGAAATCCAAATTCAGTAACGTCCCTTGACTGGTTACCTGAGTCTTTCAAAATCTTTCCTGTCTGATTTTCAAAATTTTTATATTGCTTAAAGAAAAACAAAATGCTTTTGATTCTGAGCTGTACTCTTTAAAAAAAATTGAATTGATATAATTGCCACCTCAGGTTAGTGTGGTTTTAATTCTTTGGTCTCTATTTTAATTAATAAAAAATAAAAAGACAGACAAAGAGGAAAATATTTTAAAGGTAAAATGTATTGGAGGCAAGAGAGAAGGGAAACCTTCCATTTATGAAAACAGACTGAAATGAGTTATTGTCATCTGCAGGTGTCCCATCATCCAAATTGCTTTTCCAGACTAATTAATAAAACCTGGATGTCACTATTTCTCCATTAACACTATCCCTTTGGAAAAAACATGTTAGCAGCACAATTTTTGCAATTGCTGGCATTAAAAAAAAAGCTAAGATAATAGAAAAAAGAACACTCCATTCAGCTATCATTCTCCAAGATATGAATGCTTTAAGGCCTGGTCACACAAAATCACTAGAATTCCTCTTTATTTTGGTAATATGGTGGGTGTTTAACACACTCACGCGTGCTGGCCGTGTCCTGGCAGTGTTCCAGAAAGGATAATGATTTTCCTATCTCAGTGCCCTCACAGTTTGGATTAGATACAGTATTTTTGTTGCTGTGGTAAACTCTTTTTGTATCTTATGGCTGTGTGCTATTTAGTAGCCATTCTTGTCCTCTGCAGGGATGGATGCTTTAAGCTGGGCTGTTTGCAGGAGTATTTTAAGTGATTTTTAATGAAAAGCATAGAGGTGGTGAGCCACTGTGAAAAATGATGATATTTTCTTAGAAAATTCCTTCTTTGAAGGTCAGTGAAGATGTCCGTTTGTCCTTGGTCTTTACAGCTTGTATGTCCCATTTGTGGTTGCCCTCCGTCCAAGGACAGTGCGCTGCCTTGCTGCAAAGTGACAGCACGGCCACCATCCCCAGTGTGTCCCCAGATCTGTAGCCATCACTTGTGTTTTTCCATAACCCTGATCAATAAAGACATAATAGTCCCAGGCAAGACAAAGTGAAGCCAGAGCTGGTATCACAGAAATGTTGTGCCTGGTGGCAGTCTCAGTGCCCAGCGACTCCACCACTGCACAGCCTGGGACTTTCAGGCATTGCTATCAAGTTCCAAGGCAGCAGTTCCAGGCTTGAAGTTTGTTGGTTTTGAAAATATCCTTCTTTTCATCAGTCATGGAAAAGTTTGGGTTGGAAAGGACCTTAAAGGCCAGCTGGTTCCAACCACCCTGCCATGGGGGCACCTTCCACTAGACCAGGTTGCCGAAAGCTCCATCTTCCCTGGTTTTGGACACTTCCAGGGATGGGATATCCACACTTCTCTGGGCAGCCTGTGCCAGGGCCTCACCACCCTCACAATACAGACAGATATAAGTTAAGGCATTATGTCTGCTTATAATAATGTGCAGCTAATATTTATGGAAGTGCCCAGCACTACTTAAGAGTTTGTCACTTGCACTGCAAGCTTATGTAAAATCTATGGCTGCTGTAGGGCAAAGATATAAAACTTTCATGAGTAATATAAAATATACAAAATGTTGTTGTTAATATTTAATACAATTTGCAGCAGTCAATGAGCACAATCAATGTTTATTAATTAAGTTGTTCTGTTGCAATAGCAATTTCTTTTTTTTTTTTTTTTTTTGGTGTATGTGTTTCTTCAGGGAGAATTTAGCAAGCTTGCTTGACCCTTTCCAAAAATAAAATTGGCATGTTTAACAATAGTGTTGGCAATATCTTACATTACTCGTTTGCTTTTTCTTCAGTGAGTAAAAACAACTCTTTTAGTGACACCTTCTATTTAAACTACACTATGTGATAAGAGAACTGGGTTTTGGCCAGGGTATTCAATAAGGTGTGTTGCATTTTGGGCTGTTCATAGCAGCCATATTGATGCACTGCAGATAATCCAGCATTTGAGGGATGGTTTTCTTTGTTTTAACCCTATAACATTCATGGGGCATGCAGACAGCCACATGCAGGGTACAAGTGGAATTTATTCACCTGGGACCCACAAGGTCAGGTCTAACCACACCTGCTCAATCAAGCCATGTACTGAATTGCCCTAAAATGCAACTGAATTTTGGCCCCAGTCACAGATGTTCCCCTGTTGGTGATGCTCCCCTTGGAGCTTATAACACCTTAGAGTTTTTTCTTTGAAATCACAGGAGAAAAGGAATGTCCCAACCCAAAGTTCTTGCAGGGCTGAACTGGTCAGCAGCAGGATTTTAAGTAATCCCACCACAGCTCAGATTGCTCTGATTCACCATGGTTGTGTGCAAACCATTTGCCTTTGTAGTACTAAAGGGGCTGGTTGCGATGGAGAACCTACAAGGGCCAGGGTCTGTTTCAGCAGCAGGTATAGCACTCAAGTGAATCCAGGAAGTTATTTCTGTCACCTGAAGTAATCTTCACTGTGGTTTTTACCTGTCTTCTCCATTTTCCTCCATGTTATTTCTCTCTTAAATAAAACTAAACGGTTTTAAGATGACTTCTTCACACTACAAAATAACTTGATACATCTTTCAAGAAATGCTTTTGTGGTAGTGCTTAATGCCACTTCCAAAATTGTGTGTTGTCTGCAAAGTCCATCCATTCATTTTCATCTGTGTGCTGCACTGGTTGAGAACTGTCCAAGCACATTTTCTTTCTATTTTTTTCCCCCAGAAAATATTGAACTCTCCAGCTGTATTAGAATTGGAGCCCTTCATGATTTGGGTTTTGCTACTGGGGTTTTTTTCTCTTCTTCAGAAATAAAAACATTTTACAAAACAGAGCAGAGCCATGCAAGAAGTGGTTCTGCAGCAGCCACAAAGTGGTTAAATCATTAATTTATTTGTCTAATGCTTAAAATAAACATAAAATCCATGACACTTTATTTAATTTGTCCACTGGGCTAAAAATGTCTTGAGGTTACCAGTGATCTTAGTTGTAATAAGTTTTATATATCTGTATCTCTGTATAACTGTGCCACATTATTTTGAACTATGCTGCTAGGGGTTTATTGAAATATATCAACCTTATTGCTAATATTTCACAGACGGTTCTTCATTTCAGCAATATAGAATTCAATTTAGCAGAAATGTGATATTCCTCCTGAAATTTTAAATTCCCAGCAGATGTATAATTCAATTAAGTCCAGAAGATTAAAAAAATTGAAGTCATTCTCTATACATACACTCTTTCTGCTCAGTTCCAAAATAATGAAAAACTACAGCTGTTCAGTTTTGGTTCATCTATCGCTTTGTACAATTTTTATGGGTTTTATGTGTAATCACATTTGCAGAGAGAATTTTTATACAGCCTGCTCCATTTTGCACAGTTATTATCTTTCCACGTTAAAAACAGATTGTAAAAACTGATACACAAGCCTTGGGCCCACTCCTTAAGGCAAGTAAAGCATGGTCATTAATCTTGGGGGGTGCAGAGGAAAAGGGAGCTTGTAAAACTTAATTGTTTTGTTTCTTTGTGCTGCGAGATGGCCTTTGTCTGCTCTTCTTCCTTCCATCCACATGCTTTTTTCTTTTCCTTTTTTTTTTTTTAAACTCTTTCCAGCCTCTGTGTGGAACTAAAGGGGTCATTTATTTGTGTGTAACTGACTTCAGCAGAAATTGGACACAGGCATTACCTAAAACCGTAATTCTCCTCCAAAGGTGAAGAGGTCCCTGCGTGTAAGCGCCTGCATGCTGAGAGTCTTACCAAACCCTTCTTAAGTTCTTGGCTCGTGTTCCTAGGCTGGCGCTCAGGGTCAGGTTTCCATGTCAAATGTCACAAACGGTGTCTGTGATCTGTGCAGAATAATTTAATTTTCCTGTGCCTCAATTTGTCCATTTTTTCGATGCAGCTGCAACACAGACCTGTTTCAGAGGGTGCTACTTGCACCTAAGCAATAGCCCCGCTTGTTGAACTGAGGTACCTAAAATCCTGCTACTTTATAGGGATAAGTGAGGTAAACTTATAATATATTCATAAAGATTTTGCTTCAGAATTTTCCCATCTCTTTTTCTAATCACATTCATCTATTATGACCTCTCTCTGAATTCCTAGACCAGAAAGGAATTAAAATCTGTTTCATCTTGGTATGTCAAACACAAAATACATAAAATATTTTTAGCCGAAGCTCTAAGTGTAGGGTATCAGAAGGGCATTTTATAAAAAGTTCACCCTGTGATTCCTTCCAGCAAGACAGCATTTGCAACATTGCCTGAACAGTCACTCAAAGGTAAATAGCTTAAGCATTAGTGATCACCACTGCATCTAATCAACTACCTGATTGCCTATACAAATCCTACACTGCTCAGTATTGACCTCAGCGAGGAAAACATTGATTCACTGACCTGTCACTAGATTGTTTTCCAGAACATATAAGGGACTTACCCATGCTTGTTGAAGATGCTTCTTATCTGTAAGGTGTCTTGGCTTTAGTAGATAAAAAAATAGCCAGCAGGATACTTTTTTCTCTTCTCCTTCCCTGTAAAACTGGAATGTACAGCTGTTGCAATTGGAGAAGCAGATGATTTCACTTTGATTTTGTTTCAGCTGAAAGATATGGCTTTGGGGTGAATAAATCAGCTGAGGAAAAATAACTGGCAAAAATTCAGTGTTGGCAGGAGAGTAGTATTGGCCAGAACAGTGAACAATCACGCTAGGTAAAATATGATGTATGTACTTGCCATTCCATGAGCAATAACACAGCTGTCCTGTCCATGGTTACTGCTTCAGCAGCCATGAAAAGATTTTGAGTTCAG
>WEIT01009061.1:11943-38149 GCA_013389985.1 Dryoscopus gambensis
CAGCACTGCAGACCACAAAAGCTTCACCTTGTAATCCACTGTACAGGACAAGTGCCAGTTAAACACAGTGAGTAGCAGGATAATTGCCACTAAAGAGGTTATCCAATGAAACCTGCAAATCAAGTGATCACATGTTGGGATAAAAAAATAAAGTCTAGGACTCTTTGGCAGAGAGGTGCGACGAGGAAGGAAATAGAGGGAAATATTAAAACCTGAAGAAGAATCCAGAGAGAAAGAGAGGCTGAGGCGTGACCTCACTGATCTATACAGCTTCCTGAAGAGAGATGTAGAGAGGGAGGTGTTGAGCTCTTCTACCTGGTATCCACTGATGTGTGAGAATGGTTCAAAGATGTATCAGGGAAGATTCCAACTTGATGGAAGGAAGCATTTATTTATATGGAGAGTGGTCAAACACTGAAACAGACTTCCTAAGAGGTGGTCAATTCCCTATGCCTGTCAGTGTTTGAGACGCAATTGGAAAATGCCCATAATTTGAGTTGGAGTTGATGATCTTAAAGGTCTACTGCAAACTTAAAAATACTAGGATTCTATGATTCTATAATAGCATGGCTGAGCCCTGAATTGCTCAAGCAGTCAGACTAGATGAGCCCTGTGGGTAGCTTCCAACTGGAATGTTCTATCCTACTCTATTCTGTTCCAGAGATTCAAAGATATAGCCAATGATAGAAGAAAACTAAGAGTTTCTTATAACAGGGCTGACACAAGAGATGTGTAGAAGGAGTAACCACCATTCCAGAGTAGCCTGACTTCTCTGTTAAGAATCTGGATGAAATAAAATGTTTAAAGACGTACAAATGTTTCTCCCACACTGATAGCACGAAGTGAAGAATTTTGTGTGTGCGTGTCTATCTGTCTGTCTGTCTGTCTTGTCTGCTTGTGTTGTACAGCTCAGTTCAGAATGATCTTGCAAATACAGAGAAAATAATGTAAGCGTATCCATGCTGGTTTGTTCATGACTGCTCTCCAGCAGGACATGACAAGATGATGGAAAGGAGCCTAGGAAATCAAATAATCTCCACTGACCATGAGATACTTTCCCAACTTCTTCCCTGTATTAACATTTATAAGCATCTCTAGCATCACTTCCTGTGTTGAGGCAGCTACTTTATTGGATTCCTATGTGTTGCTATACCGTATAAATAAATATATAAATATGCAATGAAACACATATTGTTTTTTAAAAGCAATTATTTCTGATAATATCTGTACCCCTCAACCTAAATTTGGTAAAATTAGCACTGGTTATGAGCAACTAGTGTCAGCTAATACCTGTATAAGTACAATTCCCATGGTCTCTCTGAACATTTTTAAAAAATAAAATCTAAACCCAAAACCTGAGTTAGTAGAACAAAAACAAGAACGAAACTTTTAATCAAACTGGAAATGTTTAGCCACTCAAAACATTTGTGGCTGTCCATGAAGTGGAAACAGATGAACTATCATAGGACATTCCTCATTTTGCCAGCACACCACAGCAAAACAGTGAAACAAGGTTGCAAGGATCAAAGGGAGAGTTGAAGGAAATCAAAACTGTATGTGAAGAAAGTCCACTTTGGTTCGGAGTCACCGCTTTCATTTTAGGCAGCCTTTGCTCAATAATTTTATCCCTTAACTCTCTCAAACTCTGGGATTTTAAGTAGATGTCTCTGATTCAAATGCAACTCAATATGGCTCCTATTCAGAGCAGAAATATGACATGGTCAGCCCTGAGTGATGTGGTCACAGCACGATCTTAGACCACTTACTGCTTTGGAATGTTTAACTGCTAACACCTCAGAGTCTATGAGATTAAGTACATGTGAAGATATCACCTTTAAGAAATGCTCTTAATGATCAGGCATCCTACTTGTAATTTTACAAATCTCTAATTTGTTAACAACATTTTGGGGTGGCTTTCTAGGGGATGCTTTTGGTGGGGGTGGGGGAGAATATTATTGCCTTGTCGGCTGCAAATTTTAACATTGTGAAATATGGTATAGCTATGGTCAGCAAAAAGATTTCATTTCAGATCCTCTCCTGGGACCCATGTCTTCAAGATCCTTCAACTCATAAGAAAATACAAGAAAACAGCACGTTGACTTGCAAAATGGGCTCTTTGTAGACCTTCATTTGTGGCCCCGGCAGCCAGGGTCAGGGTATGAACAGATCTTGTTGCAATGTTTATTTAGAAAGAATGTTCTCTTCCCCAACGTAAACATTTCTTATAAGGGTTTTCTCCTCTAATGAAGTGCAGATGTCTACCCCTCCCATCAGGACTGAATGCTTTTGCTTACTTTTGCCTAAGTATATCTCCCTTCTTTTTCTAGGGAAGAACAATAATCTTTTCTTCCCCTCTTGTAATAAGTGTCCCAGAATCCCCATAAGAATCAAGAAATGCTGAGTTTAGTGTATTAAAAATTATTATGAGGATAATAACTACTAATGATTATAACATAAGAGTAATTTTTTTCAACTTCTTGGTTTGATTTAATTCACACAAAACAGTAAAACTCTCAAGTATGCATCTTCCACATACATTTTTTATTCAGTGACATTTAATTTTTAGTTTACTATCTTGAGATTTTTTTCTTTGATTTGCAGATACTCCCATAGATTAGAGCCAAGTCCAGCCAAGAATTTGATAAAATCTGATGAATAAGAGAAAATTGAATGACGTCTGATCTTAAACATTGCTTTTACCTAAGCCATATTTCTGTTCTCACAGTAAAGATAAATATTTGCCCTGGCATTGTTAAAAAAGTGTTATATTTCATTATAAAACTTGAATTTTATTCTCCTCATCCATATCATTATTCTGTAAACAAGACTTCATCTCTTTTGGATTGACAATGATAACTGTTTTCTGAGATAAAATTTTCAACCAAATCTGTGCTCAACTCATGATGTCTATAACTGCACCATATTTTCTTAGGTTAAGAGAATGTCATGCAGAAAAGCATGAAAGCCTTATTAAGCTCAGACTATGTCACATTGTACAAGTACCTTCCCCTTATCCATTTAGTCACTTACCCTGTCAAAGGAGAAAATTAGCTTTAGTCATAAAAGAAAATTACATTTATTTGATATGACCTGTCCTTGACAAATCTACACCAGCTAGTGTTTGTCTTCTGGCTGTTTACATTCTGATTGCTTTATCTTTTGTGGAGATAGCTTTATAATTTCTTGAGTCATTGTTTATGAGGCCAAATTCAATTAACTAATATGTAATTCATTAGAACTCCTTTTTTTGCTAAGCTAGGGCTATGTTTGGCATTCTCTTGTACTGTCATCATTGGTTCTTTATGGCAACTGGTTGTCACAAGGAAACTGGTAACCAGGGGAAGAAAGGAGTAAGGAGGGGAGTAGTGAAGAAAGGAGAAGTTTCAGTTGTAAATGAGAATGAGAGAGTCACATGGAGTGTTTTGGAATATTTTGGAAGCTGTGATGATTTAAAAAATGCAGATAAGCCCAAAATTTCAGGAAAATAAATGCTCAGCCCCTACAGAGGGCAGACAGACAGGAGTCATAACTGTGAAAGATGAAGAAGGAACTGTAGTGAATTAGGAGCTCAACCTAAGGTTTTGTTTAGATATCCCTGCAAAATTTATTGAAGGTGGGTTAGATAAATATGGAAACAGTATGGGAAAAGTATATTTTGTCTTCTTGCATAGCAGCATAGACAAGTATTGCAATGCTCTGTCCACCTTTTTAAAAAGAGACTGGAAACTGAAAAGTCTGTAGGGAACGGCCAGTTAATCATTTCATGGGCTGACCTAGTGACAGAGACCTCAATAGTTTAATATATTTATAGATTCACCTAAAAGACTTGTGGTCAGTTTGTAGGCAACTTAGGCATCTTTTGCTGGAAAGAAAATATATCATACTAAGGAATTCTTTGTTTCACAGGGAAGGGAATAGCAAGGGTCAGCTGCTAGAAGATATATGTAGGCAAAAGAGTCTCAACTTGGGGAATTTTTACCTCTTTTGTTGGCAGCTAACACAGACTTTAATCACTGATTTGTGTATTGGGAAAAACGAAATGCAAATGGCTAAACAAATATATAAATAAACACAAAACCTTCTCCAATAATCACACCTGCTGCTACATGTCTCTCCATTACAGCATGTCTTTCCATGCATCTCCAAAGCATCTACTCCACATGTCCTCCCAAGAGCATCCTGTCTCCAAACATATTCTCTTCATGTGTTACCTTGAATGTGTCTGAGCTACGGTTCAGCACACCCCTTCCAGCTAACTGCAGTCTGGGGGTGTGACAGAGCAGCTGCATGTGTTGGTTGTTGCTGTGGCTGGATGTGGCTGGAGCAGCTCACATCACTTCCCACCCAAAGCATCCTGCAGCCCACTGCCATGGAAACCCTGCTATATAGAACAAGCCAAAACCTTCTAATTAAAAATTATATTCATATTCTTAGCAGAAAGGATGACTAATCATGAGAAGACACGAAAGATAGGACTACTGGATTTTTTACCTCTTAAAAGTTAATGCAAAAACTGAAGGGTTTTAAAATATGTTCTATCAAAACTCAGGTTACTACCTGCAGCATGTAGGACAATACGGGTATAAAAGTGTAGAATTGAAGTGTTAAAATAAGATACTTTGTCTTAAATCTCCCGTGGCTCTAAAGATAAGGTGATAAAGAGGAGGTTTCAGGAAGCAATGTTTACTGTTCAGTCAAGAACATTTACTATCTGCATCTTATTTATTCTTGTAAGTGGCAATGGGACCTCTGTTGAATAATTAAAGAAAAATAAAAAAAAAATTATAGGCAATAAATGGGAGGTAGGCTGATGTAACTATGCCTAACAGTATTGTTTCATTATATCATGATAGGATAACTTTGGAAAGGATGCCCAGGTCAACCCATCTTCAAAGAAGGGATGTTTTAACAGATAGACCTTGTTGAACAGAACAATGTTCAGTGAAGATCTGAAAGCCTGCATGGATGGAAATCCCACAGTCTCTCTGATCAGTCTAAGCAAGTCCATTTCCTCATGCATGTACTGCAGACTCCTAACCGTTTCTACCAGTGTCTAACTTGGAAGCCTCAAAATGAAAAAGTATTCCAGGTGCATCCTTAGAAGTGCTAAACAGAGGAAAATAATCACAATTTTTTCTTCTTTTTTTTTTTTTTAGGCATTGTTAATTTGTTTATACTTTTTTTCACTGGTACCATATGCTTAGGGGACATAGGATTCCAAATTTAGGTTTTAAATTCTATTTTGATCTACTTGAAAAATCAACTCAAATAAATAGTGCAACATAAAGATAAAAACCAGATCTTTCCTTTCAATAACAAGTTGTCATATTTAAAAGAGCTAGAGTTCGGCTCAGTTCAGATTTCCTGTAACAAAGTAGTATGTCTAAGTGAAATATAATTGTAACCAGCTGAAGGAATTGATTCGTTACCCATTAATTCAAGGAAAACAATGCCAACCTTCATAATTTCAGATTAAATTAAAGGAACTGGATTCATAAGATGTTTCTCAGTCTGGAAAAACACATTTGTGCACTATCTTCATAAACAAACTTCTCTGCATAGGAGCTTGGGGTGTGTGCATAGATATACACAAAAAGATCCATCCCTTGGCATTGTATCAGCACCTGCGTTGTTGGCACTGAAGTTGAGCAGTCATTAAACCCACTCACCACCCGTATTAAAAGAATTAATACCAACCCTAATAGGCTGTCATTCTGTGCATCACGATATGAGATGTGATAAAGCATTTTGACAATGCCTTTTAAATTTATATATTGGTACCAGAGCACAGTGAAACATCCAAAATGCTTGATCTGCAGATCCACATTCCCCTTGGGGAAAAGCATTTTGTTAACCCCCACTGAAGTCAATGGGAGTATGTTCTGGGAATATGTAGCGTATTTAGGAACATTTTATCTGCTTTGGTGTCTGTACACTGGCATACCATGGGACTTCTGCTGGGGTGAGACTGTATAAACAGCAGTGCTAATTGAAGCATTTCTGCCTCCCACTCATCTGCCCCCAAATGGTTCTGCTTACCCACCACCACTACTTTGCGCAGACACAATTGTTTGCGGAGCTGCACAACCAAAAGCTATGTTAGAAATAAGCTGGCAGGAAAACTGGGGAAAAGGGGACAGGAGGACAAGGAATGGACAGTCACTGCTAAGAAATTATGGGATCAGACTTTAAATCCATCCCAACAACAGCACAGAGATAAAATGAAGTGGTGGGTTTCCTGGAACAGGAAGAAACTGAGAAGAAAAAGGAAACACCCCAATTGGACTTTGCTGTGATCGATGGATACCCAAGGTCACAGATCAAAAAGATAATACTGAAAGAAGGTCTCTTTTAGAAGAAAAGCGTATGTGAACACAGAATTGTGTCAGAGATCCAGCTAATAATTTGCAACTCTTCACTTGTTAAATCCATAAACTCCTCTGCAGCACCTTACTTTATTTCAACTTTAGCCCCACTTATACCGCTTTCCTACCCACTCCCATGTCCATTTTCCTCTCTCACTCTTTCCATACTGCCTCCTTGACTCCATTTTATATCCCAAACCACACCTGATTTGTCTGCTGTAAGAATCACATCATCTCTTCAGATTTTTTTTTCCATTTTGCTTCATGGTTCTTGATGCCCATTTGCTTTCTGAACCAGCCTCAGTGTCCCTCTAGCCTGTGTATCTGCCCATGTCCTTGTTGAATTACATTTTTCCAGTATCTCTCTCTTCAGATAGTCCTTATTTTGCCCAAATTATTTAAGCTTCCCCTAGCCCGCAAACCTTATGTGTTTCCCAGGTTCACCCCACATCTCTGTCCCTGTCTCTTCTCCGGGATCACAGTCTCAGCCTCTTTGACAAGTTAATTCAAATCTCCCCCACGTTCATTGTTTTCATTTCTTTTTCTGTAATGATCAAGCCAAGACAATTTCAATCTCTTTCAGTTAGGTCTTCAAGGATAACAGGAAAAAATATTGCAGGATCTAATAAAGGAAGTAAGGGACAGGTACTTGGCAGCACTATGTTTTGCCTGTGGCAGAAACAGACCTGCTGACGCAGATGTCAAAAGTAACACTTTCATTGAATTTCAGAGAAATAGGTCTGTGCCTGTGTGTCAGGTAAACATGCACATATATCTGTAAAGATTATGCTGCAAACAAAAAAGTTACATACAAGCCAAAACACTTTCTTCTCCTGAAAATTCCATCCTCCTTTTAACTAAGGAATACTTTTTCTAAAACAGAGTACTCATCAAAGAGGAATGTATTGCTTTTTTATGGATTTGTAAAGTTGTCTTGTTCTTGGCAACAGAGAAATACAAATGATAGAAATTTGTCAAATAATGAGAAACTAGAACAGGTTCCCATTAAAAAAAAAAGCAACTGAAGATGACTGACACTGGATCTTCACATCACTGTCTGGAAAACTGCTGTAGGATCTGCATCTGGGAAAAAGCAATATGATTTTATTTTTAGTTATATAAGTAAATGCTTCCTATAGTCATCACTTCCTATGGGAAAAAAGATCTTTCACTTACCTCAGACAAGTTCAATTCTATGTTATGTTCTACAATGAATAAATATCCCACCACTCTATGTTTAACTTGGAAACAAGAGCATATGTCAGTATGCACAGCTGGAATTTTTTCCTATGAATTTGCTTTCTTGCAAGTACACATATTTTTCTGTAAGCAAAGTGAGTAAAAATGGCTAAAATCTCAATGGACTCTTTTGCAGAACATGGCTTCCCAGGACAGATGAGGGAGAGGCATTCTGTAACAGGGAATTATTTGGGGAGTTAAAATAAAAACCACTCAGATTATTTTCTCACTAGAAAGCTGTTTAAGCTGAGGTGTGTATGACCACATACTAGAGAAGTTTTAGTTTATCATCAACTTCCCTGTGTGTTGCTGTATTCCACTCCTGGGACTAGGTGCTGCAGAACAGTCATACAGAAAAAAATAAATGAGTGACACTGCACCCATCTTCTTTCTTTTTCCAGCCCACACACAATTTCTGTTTAATCAGCAATTTCTGTTTAAGATCTGCCCAATACCACATTTTTCCTTATGCCTGGGAGATATCATGAGTATCAATGAAGAATTGTTTCCTTTTCCCTCCAAGAAACTAAAGCTCTGAGGAGCCCCAATTAATCTTTATAGAGTGAAAAATAATACTATTTGAAACAATCATGTTTGACAGCCTGGTGTCCTAGCAGCAAGCTGGGCCTTTCAATAGTAATTTCAAGAGACAGCAATTTAAAATAAAGAACTTAGGAAAATGTTATTAATGGCAAAAACATCTAACCTTTAGTTGAAAACCATATGAAAAGTTCTGCAACTCTTACAACTGAGCCCACACTACTTTGTAAGGGTGGAAAGCGAACAGTGAAAGAAGTTTTTTCTAATGACTGCTAGGCTTTCTCTAGGTTTGGATTTTAGCATCTTCTGAATTTCAACTTTTTTTTTTAAATTTTTATTTCCCCAAGTAGTGATAAGCAGACAATCCCAGTGACACTAACATACTATTTACAGAACATTCAAGGCCTGTTCTTTAATTATTCAGAGAGCACCTAACAGGGGTTTGAGCAGTAATCTGGTCAGCTAATAAAATCTAAAGTACAGTCCATTATTTTACACTGGCTTCAATCAGCAGTGAATTTTGACAGCTCAAGAGAAGGCCTTGCACCACCCTAGCTGCCAATAATTCTGTCTGAACTTCTATCCAAGTGAAGGTTTCCTTCAACATTGTCACAGCTCTACTTCTTCACCCAGAAATCTAAAAGTCCTGTAAAATGACTTGCTGGGGTTTGAGAAATGCTTTAAACTAGTACCAAGGCAAGTAGGTGATAAGCCTTTATACATCCCACCTGGCCACGGGAGGGCAGAGGGATTGTCACAGCTTGAAAACTGGATAACGACTCACAATGGCAAGGTGTCTTGGAGAAAAGCAATTGTCATTATCTGGATCCGAAAAGAATTAATGGAGCCTGCGGGACAGGTGAAGGATGACTGCTACACCCAACATCTGCAGTGCCCTTCCTGGGGGTCTCTGCAGAGAACATGAAACCAAGCCGAGCACGGCACCCCAATCAAGCAACAACAACCCAGACAAGAACAGCACGAATCCACAGTAAATATGGCTTATTTAGGACAATTGGAGGATCACAGGATCGGGGTTAAGAGGCAGAGAACAAAATGAGTGCCTTGCAAAGTTTCTGCCAAAGCAGGGGCACCACCTCTCCTCATGTCAGTCATGAACAAGAAACTATGTGCTTAACATGCAAAAGAGATGTTTCACGCTAGATACTAGGAAAAGGAATTCTAGTGTAAAAGTAGCTAAATGGCAGTTTATCCACTTCTGAAGCTCAAAGATGTAACTTAGCCCCATTTCCAGGGAAAATGCCGAGA
This sequence comes from Dryoscopus gambensis, assembly GCA_013389985.1. Lineage (NCBI taxonomy): Eukaryota > Metazoa > Chordata > Aves > Passeriformes > Malaconotidae > Dryoscopus > Dryoscopus gambensis. Next base: position 21,357 of record WEIT01009061.1, read on the forward strand.
AAAACAAACTATAAACCTGACCTGTTAGAACACATTTGCTTTTCCCATTTCAGAGAGCAAAAACCATGGCATTACATTTTTTAGTTACAATCTATTTTTAAGACTGCTCACAAAGATTAGTATGAGCTACAGGTACCATATTTCCAACTTGGGGAGCTTACAAGAAGGCTACCTCAAGCCCTCATGAACTGGAGCTCAGAGCTACATAGACAAGCCTCATAACTAACAAGAAGTGAAGTCTGCTTGTGTGAGAACTTTTATGATCATATAGCAACTGCTCAGAAGCAATACAGAGCCAAGTAATTTTTAAATCAAAATAATTTTTGATGTAATTTCAGTGAAGACAGCTGATGTCTATGATCAATGATATTGATTGAAAAAAGATTGATTTAATCTTTCAGCATAGCATAAATTTTGATAAGAAGAAAATTACAATTATAGATTCACCTGCATGGATAACTGAGACAAATTTAATTGCATTAAATTAAGCATTATATGATTTTTTATCTGTTGACACTTTCATTCAATAAAATGTGTAGATGGAGATTCCATTAAATCAAATCTTTTCTAGCATAGTCTGTGATGAGTCATTTAATTATGCTTTGTCTCAGTTTATTCATCTAGAAAATTATGGTGTTGTTAGTCTCCTCATGATATTCCATTAGTTAACTTCATTTTTTTTTTTTAATACTGTGAAATAACAGATACAAGTAAGGGTACATAGAGTTCTTTATTCTACACAGAAACATAATTTCCGTGTGGTTTGCTTTTTTTTTCTCCTTCTACTGGAACAGATTTAACATGTCAGGGAATCTGACATTGGGATAAATCAACTTTCTGTATGCGTAACAGCCAGCTTTATCTATATCCATAACGCCTTTGCATTCTCATTTCTAAGGCCAATAGCCTAAGGCTGCCAGCATCTTTTCTTAAAACAATTTAAACTAGAGTTTCTCCCGGTACATTTTCTTGTACAGTCTCCTATTATGTCAGCTGTGACAGTATAAGAATATGCCCCTCCAACTGATGTAAGCATAGTGTTCTTCACATTCACATTATAATGTTTTAATTTGGCAAGTATCTTCCAGGAGAAAAAGATTTTGGTTCAGTATTGTCCCTCTTTCAAATTATATATTTTACTGGCATTAAATACTGCAGTAATGAAAGTGCTTCCACGTTGCATATGAAAATACAACATATTGTGTCACAGAATGAGCCAGGAGACCTATGTGTAGATAATAAAATGAAGATGATAAATTTTTATCTTTTGTTTTGAGGAAGAGGGAAGCTTATTATAGTCTCAACTCTCACACTGAGACTCAGAAAACTCAGAAATGTTCTCCTTCACTTTTATTTGATCCCTGAAACAATGATCAGTGTTTCTGATTCTGTGAAATACAGACATGTACAACAACAACAAAAAAGCAGGCTACAGTTTTTATACTTGGTTCTAGTTCTCAGAAATGGTTCTACCATGACTTTAAAAAGTAGGAAACTTTTCCCTAGTTATATAATAATGGCCATGTGCTGAAACAGAGGGCATTAGCTCTGTGCTATACTCAAACCGTATGTTGTGCACTTAAATCTGACTGAGCTGAGCTCAGCAATGGCTTTTCCTGGGACAAGTAACTGAAATATCATCATCCAGTGCAGCTTTGGGCTTTTTATTCTTCGAATAATCTGAACCACCCCAGACTTCACGATTAGTATTATCCTGTCCTCTCCAGGAGCCTACACAGGTATTTTGGCAACCCTTAGAGAATATAGTCTAGTAAATTAACTATCTGCAGGAAAGAGTTCTAGGTTTCATTTCACCTGATCATCTATATCTAGTTTTTGCTATGCTTTGTCCATATATTACCTTTGTCACTGATAGGCTGAAATATGCTCTGTTCACTAAAATTTTTTTCTTAATATTGCATTTCGACTTTGATTATTGACCATGTTATATGAACTTAAATCCTAAAAATTCTATAAACTCTCATAATACAGCACAGCCCATCTTGACATTTAAAGAAATACCACAGTTTAAAAAAAAAAATATGTGAGAACATGTGGCAGTTATCCAGGAAAATAGTATACATTACCTTGGCTGGAAGCTAGGAGTACTTACTCAAAGTGATTGAGCCAGCTAATTCTCTATTTTTCTAATACACTCATTCATAAGGTGTGAAATTAATGTAGCCAGTGTTTGGTTTGGGGGTTTTTTAAATGTTCATGATTTAAAACAATCTTCCCATAGCCTTTCAGGATCCTTTATGTCACACGTTATGCCCCACTACTTTCTACCAGATATCCACAGTCAGGCAGTCAAGATTTGCTGTAAACTTTTTGCCTTTTGCCTTTTAACATGACCAAGTCATACCAACCGGCATTTACTGATGAAAAGTAAACATGAAGTTATTTGTTTTGTCTCTGTCTTCCCTTTCCAAATTATAAGAAAAATCACCAAGTGGTTTATTTCAACACAGCTATTCTGAACCAGGTCCCAACAGATGAACACTGAGTCTAATGACCTGTGTTTGATTCACAGCTACAGGATGCACAGACCCTGGGCCAAGTGCTCTGAGAAGGCTAATGAGTGTCACAGGCAATGTGTAGCAATCCAATTTTCAAGCTCCACAGAGTTATGTTGAAATGAATAGTCACAGGCAATAACCTGAAAGGCTGGAAACTGCATGAGCAAATCAAAATGTAAATCTGAAATTTAATTAATCATAGAATGAATGATGTTTTACACCTCTCTGTGGAAGATAACAAAACATGGCAACTCCTTTTTATAATGAGGGTTGATCTACAAGCCAGTTTTGCACAACATATAAGAAATGCACAGAAAATGTTTCTATTATTGGTCTGAACATGTTCTGGAAGAGTTTCTTCCTCTCTATTTTATATTGCTTTCAAATATTAACAATTCATGCAAACTCTGAGGATAAAATTGAATCTGATTTACAGGGTTGCAGTCAGTGTCTTCTGTATAGCTGATATTTCATGTTTTTTGATGAATGCTGACAGACCAGCCATTACCCAGCTCTAATTCCACTATTCATTCCTAAGAATTATGCACTCAGAAACTCTGAGTGCCCCTGATATTAAAAGACTGGTGCTCCCAGCCTACCCATCCTGTAGAACTAGTGGGGTGAGAATGGGAGGAAGAGAGTTGGAAGGGAGAAGCACCAAAGGGATGAAGGGCTGCAGGCTGGGTTGTTGGCCTGACAAATGGGTTATGCACAGAGTGAGTTGGGACAGAAAAGGGAGGCTGTGAGTTGAATGTGTGTGATGAAAGGCTGTGTCACAACACTTAGATTCTCAGTGGAAGGGTAAGGTGTGCAGGACTGAAGGTGGTCATCTAAGACACCACAGCCTGTGCCCTTGCAGGGGTGTGGATTCAGGTCAGTAGCAGAGCCCATAGCCTGCACTGAACTTGTCTTCCTTCCTGCCATCTGAGGTCACCTGCACCCTTTTCCTAAGTGTCCAGCACAGCTCAGTTCAACCATGTTTAGATCAAGCATGGTTTGGGCCGAGCACGTGACAGTACCCATTTTTATCACTTTATATCCCATCAGTCTATTTCTCATCAGTTGTGCCACATGCAGTTCTCAAAGCTTCCTCCCTACCTTCCTGTCCATAATCCAGTCTGATCCATAATCTATAATCCACCCAACTCTCTAATCACCTTCAGACTTTCCCATCATCCATCTCCCATTGCTATTCTCCATGCTCATCCACGACTGAAATTTACCCACACGCACTTCTTTCCTTTTGATCCACTGTCCAGATTCATGTCCCTTACAGGAAGACCTATAAGTTTTCTTGTTTCAGTGGTCAGTTTTTCATGTCCTCCTACTCCTTTGGGGAGGTTAGTACATCCTGGTTTGTGCTGCAAATTAAACCTACCTGTACAAGAAACAAACTCTTGCCTGATAAAGGCCCATTGGTAGAAGCTGTTAAGTAAAATCTAACAAGCAAGTCCACTTATACAGAAGCTCTAAAACCTGAGCTGACACAGAAGATGAGGCATAGACATTCCACAAACTAGAGAATGGGGACTGATGATTACAGTATCTGAGTTCAGAACATCTGCTTGTCTGTCCAGTAATGAATTGCTTTACAGTTGCTTGGAAGAACTTGTTCTAAGTAAGGAATGTGCTAGCAAATTATCTTTGTAAATTTTATTGCTAAAGTGCTCTTCAAAAGACAAGGCTCTGAATAAAGCTACACAGTAAATAAAATATATTTTAGTAACACTCTAAAGTAGGAAACACTACTTATTGGATTGTTAATTTTTCTCTGGCTCAGAATTCCTGGTGGGTTTACATTTCAAGGTGTTTCTCATGAGCAGTTTTCAACATATATTTCTTCAAGTGTTTTCAGATATAAAAGATGAAATAATGTAATTCTGCATTGTGACCAGTCAGAAGGAATGGATGGCTATATCAGTGCTCAATAGCAACATGTTGCTGCCTGCTGTGATGTAAGTTACTGGGAATATCTGTGAAACCTTGAACTTCTCAGGAGTCTGGGAACAGTTCTACTGGACTGCAAGAAAACTGAAGAGAAAAAAGAACTGCCCTCAGCACAAGGATTTAATGGCTGCAACTTTCATATTAGAAGGACTGTTAGTGGAAAAGAAAAAAAGAAAGGAATAAGAAGTCCAGTTAATTTTGTAGTAGAGGAGACAATGAGTTACCTGTGTTCCCAGCAGGATGGTCATTGAAAGTTCTATCAGGGCAGAGAACATGATAAAACATACGAGAATAAAAGTTCACAAACAGTACACAGTATAAAGATAAACCTCTTACTTCAACTATTCTCCCTTAGAAGCAAACAGCTTGTAAGACTTTAAGAAAAATTCTGTATTAATCATTCCACATGGCATCAGAGTAAAGGAAAACTGGCAATGTTCATCAGCTCATGATCATATGGAGCTCGCAAAAGTGGTATTAGAGACCCAGGCAGAAAAAAGATCTTGAGGACAAAAGCATCAAGAGAAAAAGAAGCATGTGAAAGAGAAGAATAGTACATTTCCCAGCTTATTTCTAATATTATATTGTTAACGAAAAACAATATTTTTCATTTTTAGAAAAAGAATCTGTAGGCTTGTACTCTCCAAAAGGTTTCTATGTGTAGTTTTCATAAAGCTAGGTAGTTACAACAATAACCCATAGATTCAGGATAACTTTTGCTTCACTATACTTTAGTTATCTTCCTTGGAAGATGAATTCAGAAAATCAGTGAATAAATTATATTCACTGGCAATCTTCTAATATTTTTATCTGCAGAATTGAGGTCACTCAGCAAGGAAAATCAGAATCATACCATATGGTCAGATGTGTTAAAATGTGGGCTCAAACTTTTTAAAAAAGAAACTGGTGAATTATTTAACTTATTAGTTTATTTCTGAGGAAGAACATGTCAGGTCATGAGCTCAAGATATCTTCCACATTCATAAGAGGTTAAAACTTCAGTTTTTTCATGTAGTGACTTTTCTCAGCAGTAGACTCTCATATAATAGATTTTAGGACTTGTGATAAAACTCTGGCCACCTGAAATGGCATATAAATAAACTACTGGCATCCAAATATTTACTAGGGGCTATTTCGCTATAACCTAGAACCTTAAAAGAAGCCAAAAGAACTATAAAATAACAAATAAACTAATTTATATGTGCATTAGCATGGTGTTTTACTTAACGAACCTATAACATTCAAAACCTTTTCAGAGGGAAAAACAAGAGAACTCAGAAATAATATTCATATTTGGAAAAAAAAATGCTACATCAAAAATACTATTAACCAGCCAATAAGAGTAGAAAAGTGCAGGATTTAGCAAACTTCAAATGCCCATGTGAACTATAGTGGAGAATCATAGAACCATTTTTCAATTTATTATTTTAAAGAAAAATTATTTGGATTGAAAGAAAAAATCTATGCCCTGGAAACCTGCTTCTCAATGCATATAATTATATATGAATTTAGGAATTCATATTTGCACTAGTCTTGGTTTACACAACACTTAATACTGATGGCCTCTACTTTAGCAGTAATCATCCTTTCCCACTTCTAAATGGAAACAACATTTCTGGTTGAAAACATGCAATCTGATCTCTAACCAGAACATGTCCTTACACATCAGGTTTTGACACTAGGACTTCAAATAATTGCAGTACTGCTCAAGGCTCCATAATCTGTAATTAGAGAAGGGCAATTAGTTGCCCTTCTTCCATTTGCTTTAGTTCTTGAACCCTTTTACCTAATAAGACATTTCTTTGATATCTGGGCATAGCCCAATACCTGAAGTCCTGTCCCAAAAGTCTTTATTACTCTCAAGGAATATTTCCATTGACTTTACTGGATTTTCAATCAACACCCACATTCTCTGTTTCAACCAAAGCATGAGTTGTGACACACATAATAACCAAGTTGTTGCCTTAGCACCTTTATGACTAATCTTTCTACCAACTTGCTACTTTCTTTAGTACTGCTTTTGCTGCATTTTCTTGAGCATCAAATTTCTTAATTATTTAGCTTGTTATTTCCATCCCATGCATCTCCCTCCGGCTGCATTCTTGGTTAGTTTTCTTTAACTGGGTTTTTAATTTGTAGCACTAAATTCATTTGTAACTCTATGCCCCTACTTCTCTTCTCTTTTCTATTCCTTTTTCTCCTGTGGTACAATAATTACCATTTGTATTATATTGGTATGATCAATGCACTTAATGCTATGTAATTTTTTCCTGCTATGAAGTAATTTCCAAAAACTTTTAATAAAGCTTGTGCCAACTTCACCCACTCATTACTTAGTTCCAGGCCAATTTTTTTCATTTACTACTAACATTTACGTCCCTCTGTACTCCAGTTCTTCAGTTTCTATCTATACTACCATGCAGAAAAACAGTCTAAAATACACATTTGTCAGTTTGGCTACCAAATTTGTTGATCTGAGTCAAAAGGCTATCTAGCAGGCAGATAATTCAACTCTAAATCAGCTTTTTTTGAATTTCTCCTTCACCCTCAGAAAAAAATCCTTCTTGCTTGCACCAATAAGCAGTTTAAGTTATTATTAACTACAGAGATTTCTACTGTGAGTTGCCTTGACTAATTTTACATCACCTTAGGATTTCAGGAAATTTTGTCCAAGCTTCCTCCACTTAATATCCAAACACAGAGTGTCCTGAAATATACCCATTGCAACAATGACTTTAAGGAAAGAAGGCTGTTGTTTGCAGACTTGGCTTAGCCTTTGGCCGTGCCTGTCTACAGCCATGCCAGGCACACCAAGAAGTGAGCCAGGGCCAAGCTCCACACAGGACAAAAAGGAGCAGGAGCCAGAGGAAGGGATGGAGACCAGCTGCAGGACACTCTGTGGGAGGAGGGGGTCCATCCAGGAGATTATATGCCTCCAGGAATGGAGGTGGAGCTGGAGGCTGGCATTGCTGGGGCATCACTGGGACAGGAGCTGGCAGACTCAAAAAGGGTCTGGTGCCATGGCCAGGGGTTGTGGACAGACCCAGAAGAAGCCTCCAGGTGCCCTGACAGACTGTTTCTCTGGCATCATGCTACCTTTTTGCCCTTAAGACTTGTAGTTGCAATTAGCCAACACTCCAGGTTCCACTTTTTCTGTAAGTCCTTAAGAGGGACTCCCAAAATAAGTCTCTGAACAAAAGATTGAATATATGATTATTGCTTATTGAAAGACCAATAATGAAATTGCTTCAGATTTTGGTGTGACAGTGTCTGGCATTCAGTGTACCTCCCCATGGCAAAGCACTTCTGTGGGAAGATAAATTACCTCCCCATGGAAGGGCACTTTTTAAGAAGATAATTTAGGCTTTGGATGCATTTTCGTATTTCCTGTGCAAAGATTTTACTCCTGGCTCTGGAAGCAGACAAGCCCTCACAGTCAGCTCTTAACTCCTTGCAGAATCTTGGCAGTGGATCGCAGGGTCTTTGCTGCAAGTTTCTCTCATACAGAGCATTTTTAGGACATAAGTAAATGTTTTATGAGGATTTCAGGGCTAGGGAGCTGGCTAGATTAACAGAGAGGGTCAAAGAAAGGCACAAGACGATTCTACAGCCTAAAGACAGAGAAAAGCTTCAAAAGGGCAGAGCTAGTAGAATCAGGGTCCTTCCATCCACATGACAGTGAATGTTTCTTACCTCCAACCTGAACTGCATAGTTCACCAGGACACAAATAAACACAACATTTGTATTAATCCGAGATAATTCTGGGGTGGTGTTTATAAAAGCATTCGTGTTGCTTTGGCAAGAATATCATCTTGCTTGACAGAACTGTTTGAAGTAGTAATGTTGGATTTTCTGCTATATATATATATATATTCCAAAGAATATTCTCCTTGTTTTTAGAATATTAAGGTTCTAAAAACATCCTTGTGTCTACTTTGGCGAAAGGGCCATATGTTTGCAAGTTGCTATACTCAAAATGAATCAGACTTCATGCAGAACTTGTGCCAATGTAAAAATAAAAAGCTCTATCACATAATTTGGTTTAATTTCCTGACAGGATAAGGTATATTTTGTGTGATGAGTGCTAATAAAAATATTTTCTGCAATACAGCAGATCCAGGAGCTGTGTGGATATATTTTAGGGGGTTTTAGTGTTCCGTATCATTCTCAAGCAAGCCAACATCTCACTTCAAATGAGTAAAATATTTTCTTCCTGTCATCTCACAAAGGCTTATTCAAAACCATGTTTCCACATCGTACTGGATTTCTGATTTTCTATTGAAAGTATCATTCATGGTGTTTTCTGCTTCTGAGAAAGTGGGCAATTCTTACTTTAAATTCACTACACAGTAACAAAATAACTTAGTTCTATTCCCCTATTCCCCTTAGCAGGAAAAACCTTTCAAATCCTTTTATAATAGATGTCAAATGTAAAACTTACTTCTATACAGTCTAATATCAAATAACTTTTCAAGTAACTTTTAAAAGTTAAGTAGTTGGTTGTAATTAGTCTGCACTTTAGGCTAAATATTACACTTCTATATTTCGCTGCTCTGTAGATCTTGTTCAATTCAAAGCACTTAAAAACCCCCACTGAATACCAGCAAGAGAAATAGGAGCAACAACAGGTAAGTGAAAAAAAAAGCTGACGAGGGTTTGTTCATTGCTACTAGGAAGTTATGCTGATGTCAAGTCTGAAAAGCAAAACTTCTGTGTTACGAGTCTAAACCAGAATATAGTTCCCTCCTTTTTTTCCCTATCTGACCCTCTTCCATCCTTTTCAACTGAAAAACAACAATTAAGGCATATTTAAGCACATCCTTTGTTATTTCTCTTTTGCCTTTTTCAGATTTTGAGGTGATTTGGAGGCCTCTGTCACCCATTTAGACTATGAGTGAGAGAGCTGTGGGTCAGTTTTTGACTTCTGGAAGAATGAAATTTAGGCACTAAGAAACAAAAGGAACTGGATAGAAAATCAGAGGATATCAGAGGACAAATCCCAGCAGCATGCCACTTGCATTCTAGTATGATTTAGGTCATCCAGATTTAAACTGTCTTCATACATTATATGGTCTTGGTTTGACAAAAATAAATAAAATTTATGCTAGAGTTTCAGATTCCACAAGAGAGAAAAAGAGCTGTCAGACTGACCAAGGTAACAAGAGGGAAAATTTAATGTGTTTCCACTAAAATTTCCCATTCTCAGTGTTTGGCTTTTTAACTCTATGCTTATCAGCATTTGAGTGTCTCTGGAGCAACTATAAGATTGTGATACTTTCCTAATATGGAAAATAAAGTTGTGCATCTGGTTTCTTTAATTGTCATCTTTGTTTATCTTTGATTAACTTAGGAACCACTGATTCATATTTCCTTTGTCACGGCTGATCTCTTGCTCTTGTTTATGTCATTGCTATGACTAAGACAGGATTCCTGAAATGCTGTATGTTCACCTTGAAGTTAGCTTTTGAATTTATTTTTATGCTGTGATTTGAATAATGTGCATGGGGTTTTAATATATGAAATTGTCAGTTTAAAAAAAAAATCACCATTCTTTAAAATATGTATCGCATCTTGCAAGAGAACTTAAAGTTCCATATTCTCCTAGCTGAGACAGCATATAAAAGAGGGGGAAAATAGCATATATTCTACATATACTAGGCCAGAACTCTTTTACTTTTACATTTCTTGGTGTATAATCGAAAGGAGGTTATCCAAAGTTTGCTTTGTTTTAATAACCTTGATTAAAACCAAAGGAAATAACTGACCAGAGTGTCATAGGAGGGGAAGGTGCTCTTGCAGCACGTCTGACAGGACAACTCACTAATCATGGAAAACATGCCATGCTCAGCAATTTCTGTTAACAAGCTTCATGATATCTGAATCTTGTCTCACCAAAACTGGAAGGCCCCGACCGTTTTCTTTTTTAGTAATCCACATGTATGTAATTCTCAAAAGCAAAGATAGCACCCTAAAAACTTACCACAATGCTGAAAAAAACCCAAAAAACTGAAGAATAAATTTGAATAAATCAAGTTTATGACAGATTTAACGGTTTAGTTCGTCATGCAATTTTAGAAACAAGTTTTTGAGTGTTATCTTTTGTTCCATAATGCTTCAATATTATTCATTTATTTAAAGATTCAATGCCAGAAAACATTTTAAAATATCAAGTACTGATAAAATACCATTTTTTCTTAACACAAAACTCTCATGGTGTGATTCTGCTTGAGAAAAATAGCAAACACTACAGTGCTTAGTAATTTTAATAATAATTTTCATTTCAAGAAGAGGAAGCATTAATGAAACTGTATTGAGAGGTAAAGATTTGCTTCAGTTTGTTGCTGTTCGTAGTCCCAAAGACTGGATGCAAAGCTCAGTGACACAATGAAAGTATGCATAGTTGTTAGGATAGTTTGGAGCAAAGCCTAATAAGCTATTTTCTTTTAATTTCTGTGTCTCTGTAAAGGATTTCTTTTTGGTTTCAACCTATTTTTAGTTGGATAAGTTTAGAGCATTTAAAAGAGCACTGTACAGTGCCCACTTTGAGTCAGAACAGGATAAATTGTGTTTATGTTTCTATGAGCTGGCTAAGATTCCAGGAAAGTAGGTTCAGGGAGCTAAGAAAAATCTGAGAGGTGTTATTTATACAGGAAAAAAAAGGGAAATATCTTAAGATATTCACCTTGCAGCTAGTTATTATAAAATAAAGTTTTATTCTGGTCACTCTAAATAAATATTTTGTGATTCCTATCCATATCTTTCCAATTTAATTTTTTAAACCCCAGGCCTGTAACAGCTATTTTTATCAAACAAAATCAAAGTGAGGAAAGCCATGTAAGCCCCATATTGGAAATACAGAGTGACTCTGGATCCATCAATTCACTTTCTGTTTAGGGTAGATTTGGTTCTATCTTCTGCAACAGATAAACATTGAGTTGCATGGCATTGTTTGGCCAAGATGGAAATCTGAGTCCGTCTTCTTTGTAGCTGAGAACTGAAAAGGCACAGCAGCTCTGGAAAGCCCAGGAGTCTCTTTGGACATTGGCAATGGTTCTTGTGTGAGTGTATCCTGCAGGCACAGGTGGAGGTGGTTCAGTAACGTAGTTTGTGTGTGGTTTTTATACAGAAGTACTCAAGTGCAATACATCATTTAAAGCAAAGGTCACTATATACAATATAGCCCACTTGATCATGGAAAATGTGTCTGAAAAGTACTTTCCTAATGAAACATAATAAAAATTACAAGACCTGTTGGTCTGAACTAGCCTAGATAACAAGTTCACACAACCCAAAAGTAAAGGGAATACTTTAACATAAAGTTATTAACTCATTTAATCATTGAGGTGAAAGCAATGTTTTCTAATATTTCTACTAACTTCAGTACATCTGCAGTTTCTTCTCTTTTTTGCATACAACCTGCAGCAGTAAAATAGCGTCCTGAATCAATTATTGAATAATATGTGAAGAAAATTCAAAATCTTTTCCAAGCAATCATATGGACTTGCAGTCTATTTGCTGTTGGTTTAATGTCCTCCTACAAGATGCTATAATGTTGTGATCATTGAGGTTTAAGTATCAGTAGAAGCAAAATAGAACAAACCACTAAAGGAATGATAGTAGCACTGAATTTTGTTCTGGGAGCCTGGTTCTCAAGGCTGAGATCTGAATGTAGATTGCATGATCACAACTGCATCATTGTCCCAGTGTGAGCAGTTATTACAAATGGACCTGATATGTAGTAAACTATATTTGCAAAGGAACATTTCAATGCTTAACTGTCCAGTGATTAGGAACTACAAAAAACTATAAGAAATATAAAAAGATTACAAAAAATGCAGGTTGATTAATACTATAGCTTGAGTTTGCTCTAATTAATGACAGAAAATACAAAAATATTCCAGAGTAGAGGATTTCTCAAATTATTTTGAATATTTTTTATTATTTTCTCAGATTAATTTGAAGCCTTCATCAAAGGATTCTGAGATTAGACGACTTCTAGATTTAAAAATCATATGTTCTTCTTGGAATGCAGATGCAATGTACTGGCCCATTTCTGACTTAATCTTCCAGATTGCATCTATTTTACCTTTATTTAAATTATTTAAAGTGGCTGGTTTGCTTTCTCATATTAAAAGAAAACTGAAACAGAAAGGTAATTTATTAGCTGGCAGATTAAGAGAACAACTGGTAAAGTGACGTATTTGAATCCAGCTGCAGGACTCCCCACATGGTCCTGATCCACGAGCTCTTTCTTCAGCAATACTTTGAAGGCAAAAATCATCTGAGGAAAAGTGAGGAGTGAACATTTGGAAGCTCGGGTATGTAGGATGCAAAATTCTGACATAAATTATCACAATATCACATCAAAACTCTTGATGCCTATTTGTGGCACACACAAAACATCCTTACATGTTGATAGAGAAGTTCCCTGTTTTTTCAAAGGGCCGATGTTTTTTAGTTTCTTCTGTTTCAGGTTGTAGTTCTCTTGGAATTCAGTTGGACAGATGAAGCAATTATTTCCTATGAGGACAAAGCATTAAAAAAGCACGAAGGGCACAACAGACTTCACAGTGATTTGCTAAACAAAAAAGGAATGCTGAGGTTTATGGATCTTGCAGCCTTTGCAGTGTTTTAGAGAAAGTTAACACTTGTGGCTAGAAACCTAAGCTCAGTATAATTATTGCTTTCAGTGTATCTTTCTACTTAGTGGTATATCTTTGCACATTCTTAGAATATGCTCTATTTTCCATTCTGTAATGAATATCTCTTTCCACAGAGTAAATGCTGAAAATCACCCAGCCTTTAGCACACCATCCAAAAGCTGACTTTCCCTGAAAATTGTGTATTTTTCATACATACTTTCATTCCCACTAAATAGCAATTAAATTTAGACATTGCTAAACATTTTGAATTTTCAATACAGCTTCATTTTAATGACACAGTCAGGAGACAGATTAAGTCAATTTTTACTTATGTTTGGACAAAAATTCTTTTGGTATTTATGTACTGCTTCATTGTTTCCATCACCATCACATATTGAGGAGGAAGCAGGGAATCACGCCCGATGAGGATGGGGAAGCTGGCCGACTGCCTCACACAGAGGACACTGTCTCAGCACCGAGGCACTCAGTCTCTTTTGGCCTGCAAACTGCAGGAGCAAGTTCCTCCCACAATGTCAGAAAACAGACAACCTTGAATTTCCTACCCCCAAGTCTGTCTCGCCAGCCTCATCAGCCCTTTTGATAATCCAAACTTTTATGGCAATATCCCTGGTTGCATTTCAGGAATGCCAGTGAAGGGGACCAGTATCTCTACAGGGGTCTATGCACAACAAATCTGCACCTGCACACACACTGATCTGTAAACCCATGAATGCTAAATGTTTGCATATACCTCCTTAATAATAATTATTATCAACATATGTAATTATGATTTATCACAATTAATCATAATAATAGAATCACGGGATCAGAGAAGTGTTGAGATTAAAACGGACCCCTAGAACTCAACTAGGCAAAAGCCCTCTCAAAGCCTGGTAAAATATATCAGGTTGCTCAGAATATTGTCCTGTCAGAAATAATCTTCAAAAAAAGGTAATGTTTTTTAAAAATTCACCACAAATCCCAGGTGTCAGGGATCATGGTATATATCACTTTCACAAAATAAATTGATTTATTTGGGGCCCATGCTTGTGAGCAAATCATTTCATTGCAAATGCTTTGAAAAGATCGATTCGCATGTACCTTCTTCACTCAGTAATCGAGGTTGTCATTGCCTTGATGTCAAGTAGATGTAGTGATAAACTACTTTAATCCCACTACAGCATGTAGTGCATGCAGAATAGAGCTGTCAGACAGTGCCAGCAACAACAAATCTGTTAATACTCAGGTACACTGTCAACTGAAAAATATTAAATTCAGTAAAAAGTATTAATAGATTCACTGAGGTTTGCCTAGTCAGGACTTATATCATCTACTGATGGTTAGAAATCTCTCCAGTGCCAGATCAGTGGATCTTGCTTATGATGTACCCAACATCAGATCAGCTCTCAGGTCTGCTGTGGCTGAAATCAGGATGTTTTTATATTTATATTTTTATCTTTTCTTTTAGGATAAATGAGATTCATGCTTCACCAGATTTGGGGCAGTGCCACCAACATCTCTCCTGTTGCTGGACTCTGACAGTGCCACTTGGAAGCTGCTACTGGCTTGGCAGAGCATATTGTCAATCTTGTGTTTTCTGGTATTTTGCAAGCACTTCCAGTTTTGCTGTATGGAAGGAAGGGCAGTGGCATCTAGACTAAGCATCACAGCTGCTTGCAGTTGCAACATAATGAATTTGATCTTCAAAGTCCTTTCTTCTCCCATATTCCAGTCTAGATCATCATTATCTACAAATTTCCACATCCTAAAGCCATTTAATTTGACAGTATGGACAATCCACCTGGAAGACCAGACATGGCTACATTCGCCAGGTCTTCAGAGAAAAATTATTGGGAGCTTACAAAATTTCTGAAATAGACAGTGTGCCACTGAACAGTAAAACACAGCTGAAGCAAAAAAAAAGAGTCAAAAATTGTAGTTTAGAATTTTCTCTTTTTTTTCATCCAACACTTCTCTGCTTCATACCAAAAGAAAATTGAAAAGAACTTCCAAGAAATCAGCTTATGTGCATTTGCAGTCACATCACAGTAAGATCAAAATCTGCCTCATTTCTGGATTTTGGATTAAGTTTGGCAGGAAACAGACATATATAAGTCATTCACCTCTCCCATTCCATTTTTTTTTTAATGTTATAAAAGTTTCAGACATAGACATATTAACTTGCACAGCAATCAGATAAAACCACCTAAACCTATTAATGACTGATAACATCTTTTAAAATAACTGTTTAATATCTGCTATGTACATTTGTTTTATCTTCTAGGCTTGTTTTTAATGAGGCAACTTGACCTATTCTTTTTCCTGGACATTCACCTTATAAACAAAATGAATAATATATGCACATTAAAAAGCACACTGGTGACATCATAACCAGAGATAACATGCATCATCTGATAGTTTTTGGCTGCCATTAGTGAGGAAGAGGTATACAGCCAATGCTTTTAAAAACCTTGAAAATACAAATTTATATTATTTTGCATTGAATTCTGTTTCCCAATTTGGGTGACTTCTGCCTTCATGCTTGTGAAAACGTATCAAGAATGATGTCATCTGCTATGATTGCAATTAGAAATACTTTATAAAAGGCTGCTTTATATTTTGTTATATTCCCAAATGACAATAAGCTCTATTCTCTTTTCATTCCATATTTGGAATTTCCATTGACATCAACAGAACTGTTGAGCAAAATCAAAGACATGAGTCTTAAAGTTTAGGCATGTAACTGGGCTTCTTTCAGGTGGATAAGCATCAAGTGGACTTTATTTTTCTGTTTTAATTCCCTCCATCCTGCCTCTAACTCTACACATATACACACACTGCACTATGAGTCCACAGGAAATTACAATAATTATAACCATTGAAGGGAAAATCAAAAATTTTGGTTTTATGAAAACCAGGGCTGTGTGCCTATAGCAGCTTATTCTTAAGAAATGAATTCCCCAGTTAAAATCTCAGAGAACTCCTTGGATGCCCAATATTTATAAATTAGGATATTGTTTACACGGAATGTTTTTTCTCAGAGTGTTTAAATCTCCCCAGTCAACATACTGTATCAGACCTTTCAAAAAATATGCATATGGCATGAGATGAAGTTCCATATGGAGTTAGGCACAATGTTTATCCTTGGCATGCTTCTTTAAATTTCAAATTAACAGTCTATTTCTAATACAGGGATTACCTGGTGGAAAAAAATATGTCTTTACTCTTTTTTCCTCTATACACTACAGTATTTTCATGCTTTTAGTGTAAAACTTCTTAGAAGATTAATGTTTGAAAAAACCTCATGATTTTTTTTGCTTTACTGTTAGGGAAACTGCTTGATCTTCAGAACAGACTCACTTCTACTGTTAGTTTTATGTTTATTGGCCCTAAAAAAATTGTAAATTTGTTGGGATTTACAATGCCAAAACAATTTACTCAAAAAAGTGAGTTCAAAAATATGAAATTTGTCATGTAATGAGAAAGTCAGGTGGTGAGTGTTGTCATGGACACAAAAGATATATCACAAGATATATTTACCTTTTTGGCTGTTGTTGTCCCTCAAATGTTTTGTACCTCAATTCAGCTGAGTGTTGTTCCCCCAACTGTATTTTTCTTCTGTTCTTTCCACTTTGTGTTGCTTTTCACTTGATTGTTGGTGCAGGTTTCTGTCTCATGGTTTCC
>WEIT01009067.1:1238-24854 GCA_013389985.1 Dryoscopus gambensis
ATGCACAAAACTTTCAAGATCAGAGAAACAGTATTAATGATTCTCAGATGCATTCTGAATATTTTACTTTTGCCTTTACTTCCCCTATTTCAGCACCCATAAAGAGCCACACACAAATAAGGTTTGTACAGCTGGGAAGATTAAAATATCAGAGTTTTTTCCTTTAGTTAAAGTATGGATGTGCCTCTGAAGAATTGGGGATTGGCAAGCCTGAAATACAATCATAATTACTTCTAATTCCTTTGTTTATGGAATGCTATGATAGAATATTACTCTTGCAGCTTAACATGTTGTACATTGCTCAGTGATTGTTTCCTACGTTGTCTTGTTATTCAGCTGTTCAAAAAAACTTGCGTTTGAAGTAGCAATTCTTATCTTAGAATGGAAGATTTGTATTCATAGTCAATTTATATCACAATTCTTTCTAGTGGGATGGAGGGGAGGGAGAGCAAGAGAGGCTTTTAATCTGATTAAATCAGAATCCATCTTTGAACTTAACTATTTCTGAATATTCTGTGATTTTTAGAGCTGTTCTTCCTCTGATGTGATAGGATGTCAGTCAACTCTGGCAAAGTCAGATCTGTTCAAGTCAAAGGTTAATGGTCAATTTAGTTGAGATAAAGATTATTGAATTAAATGAACTTCTATGGTGTAGCAAGTCATGCTGTTAGTTTTCAATAGGGGCCAATTCAAGCTGCTATTTTTTCAAAGTAGGTCTCCAGCAGCACTTTAAGATCACTTCTTACCTGTCAGACAGAATTTGATATATTGAATCTTGTTCCCCACACCTGCTGAGTTCTGCAGCTGTGGAGCTCAGCCCCACTGCTGTGCATGTGGCTCCATCGGGTGGAAACAGAGGCTGATTTCTCTTTGACAGGCACGATAATGTAAAACCCCATTTTGGAGTGTGGCATAGAGATGCAGTATTTCTTAATGACCAATTATCTAAACCCTTACTTCTTTATTCTGTGAGAACATGGCAGAAATGATGTATTTGTTGTGACTTGTCCCAAAAGCCTTCACCCCTTCACAGAAGTGTACAAGAAAGGGGAGAGACAAGAAAAATGTTACTAATTTGTAGACAGGTTTTGACACAGTGCTCTATGAGAGCACATGACTGCTTGAGAGATCCTTCTCATGTTCCTAAGAAAATGGAAGAAATTATTTAGATGGTTTAAAATGTTTTTGCTGGCACTCCAAGACACCATGTTTTGGGAGAGGTGCTATAGACTAGTAGAGTCTAGAATGGGCTTTTTCTACCACATCTCTGCTGTGTTGAAGAGTTCATGCTACACAAGATAGGTAAATTTTCCAAATTCAATGATACATTTTCAAAATCTGTACTGCTTTTATAAATAGAGTAGAACATTAACACAGGGTAGATATGTTGCAGCTGTATTTTTTAAAAAGCGTTAAAAGTGTAGTGGTGGTAGTGGAATTATTCTTTGGTGTATATTTGTTTTTACAAACATGCTGTGGGATAGACAGCCATTATAAACTTTACCAATCTCTCAGGACTCTCAGAAATGTTTTGCCCTTGCTTGATCTATTTAGAATTTTCTACTTGTATCTGCTTTGTGAGGTTCTGCATGAGTAGTGCATGGCAATTTACTGATATTTAGTCAGGTAATTGGATTTATTTAAAATGTGTAACATTACATGTCTTCAGGTTATCTTTCCAAGTATTGTGTTTGACAAGTGCTGACAGTAAACCTGGGAATTCTAGATAACCTTTCTTGCAAATCTTCTTAGTTTGTATATATATATAAACGTGTAGCTTTCTGCACAGACTTCTGTTGAAAAGTAGTGAAGTAGAAAGTGTAAATGTATTGGCTCAAAGACTTGTTTTAACTTTTGTACAAGGCTTGTATTTGTAAATTTAAATATTTGTGACATGATAGCTACTTTTGATAACAAAGAATTCTCAGATATCATACTGTTTGTAACTGGATTTAGATAGTTACCCTGACGGAGGTTTGTTTCTGTAATGGGGAAAAGATTTTTACTTCTAATACAGGCGCTGCACTTTATGCTTTACATATGTTTAGAAAAAAACTTCAGAAAATACCTTGCTATATTTGCTCATTAAGTTTTGCAAAGTGAAAATACTTCTGAGTTAAAATTGCCTCATATGGTATGTACATGTTATACTGTCCTGGCAAACACATCTTGCAGAGCTTTGGGCTTCAATTAAGCTCAGATCTTGATTTGCTGCCTTTTATGGTTCTCATATTGGCCTGCAGTGTAAGGCACTGGTGTGAGATGCTCAGGCAGGAGGTTATGTTCTCACTGTGGAATTGCTGGCCTCTTCTGCTGGTTTGTCTCACCTTTACAGTGTGACAAAACCCAAATGCTTGTGCCTGGTATATGGCCAGCAATTAAAAGGCTTTGAAACTTTGTGGGGGACGCTGCCTGGAAACATACAGGGATCACATGCTATAAACCAGGGGGGGTCAAGTAGGGAGACTGTTGCTGAATATCACATAGTTTCATTGTTAGTTTTGTTTTCATGGGGAATTTGGAGCACTTAATACCATCTCCCTGTCCTAATAATGTGAAGACCCAAAATGCTCCCAGTTATGATGTGGAGAAAAAATTACCACTGAATTTACTCTTGAGTTTACAATGCTTTAACTCCAATGAAATAGAGAGAGCCCTTGGGGTTTCTTTACATTTAGTTACATGTATTTGAGTAGCTGTGCCCTGATAAAATTCTCTGCTTGCCAGTGTGTAGTAGAAGATGTGATCATATTTGGAAAACAATACATAGACCTTGAAGCATAAATTTGGGCATTAAAGGCTTAATTTTGTCATTTTTCTTGCTTATTCATTTGTGAAATTTCTTTGCAGAAGCTTTAAGACATGTATTTTTCATCTGTCTTGCTGCTGTTACCATACTTTTTCTTCCTGATCTATAATGATTTTTTTGGCAAATTTGGGTTTACTTATGTGAGGTAGCACACTTACTTTCAATAATTAAAAAGATTTGACAAAACACCTTTCCTCGCAGTTCAAGGAGGGAATTGCCACAGGAAACAAAATTACCACCAAAACCTGTGCTTCTTGGGAGATGCTTCAAAGTCTGAAAGATCATGGTACTATTTGATATCAAAAGCATTGGATTAAGCCCTTGCAGAGTTCATGTACCAGACTAATTATGGAGCAAATAGTAAGAATGTTCATTTATTACGTCTGAAATAGCTTCACATTGCTCTGAGAATGTCTTGATTCTACCACAAGAACAGTACAGACCAGACAGGGCTGTCTGTACCTTGGTGTGCCTTCACGTGATGGGAGTCTTCAAGGAAATTTGTAGTTATTTGGACTGTAAATTAAACCACTGTCTTCTGGCAGAAATCATTGTCACTTTGAGAGTGTATTTCCGTGCTGGGGTATGTTGATGTAATCTTTAAACCTCTACACTTGAATTTTTGTTTCATCCTATGTCTTTTACTACCAGAAGTGCATTTCATTGTATTATAGGAAGGTAGAAATAGCTTTTTTTACTGTTCTTGTGGAGGCTGTGGTAAATGTAAACACAGACAACAGGAATGCATAAGATCCTTATTACAGATCCATAAAACCTGATACCCAGATTAGGGAAGTAAGAGAAACCAAATGGAGAGGATAAGGCGGCACATCCACTAGTAATTTTCCAAATTTAAAATGAGATTGAAACCTCATGAAGAAATAAACCATTATCTTGATTTTCTAACTTCTTTTTTCACAATGGAATCTTCTAACATAATTCATCTCTTGACACCAGTACTCAGCTTAAAGTAAAGGCATATCTGACATGCTGCAAGCTTGCAAACTGGAATTTACATAAATGCCTAACCAATATTACCTTAAACCTTAACAAAAGAAAGCAGTTGCTGCATTTCCTCTATCATCTTGGGAATGATACTCAAAAGGGGAAAAAATAACTAAGATAAACATTGATTTCAAATTCTGTACTGTTCTCCTATTTTGTCATCTTTCCTGCTTTCCCAGTAAATATTACTAAGGGTACAGAGCTCAGTCTTCCAAGCCAAAGTTTCTCCAAAATGTTGCCACTTGGGAAGTGAGGGAATATGACCTAGGGTAGAAATAGTGGAAGAAATAGCAGTAGATAAAGAAAATAGAAAACCTGAGCCTTTATTGGGAAGATTTATCAGACATACATCTTCTTGTCCAAATACAGCTTTTCTGAAAATGTGTTTTAAAAACAAAACCAACAGCTGTTTTCTGTGGGAAAATGTTGCAGTCTTCTTACACTACTGGTTTTTAAATCGTGTTATAAAGGTGCTCCAGCCCAGTCAACATTAGTTATAAAATGCTTTGACACCGATAACTCTGCTTAATGTTCAAGGGCATTTGACATTTTTGACAGTTTGCATAAATTATGCTTTGTTTCTATTTGTAGACTAAGGTGTTGATCCTTCAGCTCGTTCCCCTTGGGGTCAACTGTAATTCCCTTTAAAGCTCTAGGTAATTGTACACTTTTAATGTTTTATAGGCTCAATTCAGTTGGAAAAATAGGGGCAAAAAAAGGATCATTAACAAATCAGTCCAGGTCGTGACAGTGGTAAAAGAAAACCTTTGTTGTATAAGGTAAGGCTCTAGTTAAAATCATAGCCACCATATTGAAAGACAAAGAGAATGGCAGGCTTTGGGCGTCTTTTTTTTGAGACAGTCCTCGTCTGCATGTCCATTTTGTAATGTGAAAACTTGCCATAGTGGTGATATTTTGAGACATCCAATTCAGTTACCTTCTGATAGACATTACAGATTCTCTGTGTCTTTAACGACATCCACAACTGTTGTTAGGTAGAAATTACTGAGAAAGCAGATGATTGTCTCTTCATACCTATTGTGGCCTGTCAGTGTTACTCTGAAATGTTTGCTTTTTCTGTCTGAAAGGAAGCTTTCTGTTGCTAATCTTGTCATAGGTACTGTACTTCCCCATCACCACCACCTCCCATACTTTTTCAATGTCCTAAATGCGTAGAAAGAACAGTAGAAATTTTACCTGCTGTTGTAATTTGTTGAAAAATGGCTTGTCGTGGCTGCAGTTAATGCTAATCATTAAAAGCTCTGGATATACAACTGTGAATTAACAACTATTTAATAATACATTTACTTTTATTTCGAATTGGAAAAGAAAGTTTCTTCTGCCAGCCTTCGTGGATCTTACATTTATTCTGCTTTCTCACAGAAGTCTAGTAAATAAGTGTTAATCCTTAGAAAATTTCCTTATGGGCCAGTGGTCTATCTTGAATTCTGTTTCAGTGGTGTATTATTTACAGGGGAAAAACTCCCTTCTAGACTTCAGCTGAAGTTCATGCTTGAGCATGAATTTGGTGCCTGCTATAGCAAGTCTGTGCTATGTATGACCAGTTCGGGAGGATGTACTTGACTGACCTTCCTGCCAAAGAGTACTGGGAGCCATGTACAGCACAGTCCTGGCAGTTCCTCAGTCAGATCAGGAAGATGTAAGGAAATCTCTGACAGTCTTGCTTGTTTTTGCCTTTCATACAGCAGGGTGTCATAAGAACACATGACAAATATCTGTATGTATTATTTTTTCCATGCTGGCATTCACATATCTGAAGACGGTGGTGGTATCGGCTCATAATGCTATAAAATCTTGTTCCGTGTACTTGGGAGCATTTAAAAATTGTCTATGCATCGTTTAAGGCTGCATGTATAAGTAGAAATTAAACCAATAGTCCATGGAAAAGAATGTTCAGTTGTATTGTCTTCCACAGTAGCTTTTCATTTCTGTCTTGGGTTGAACATTACCTTCCAAACTTGGCTTTATGTCTTTGAGTTCAGTATTGGTCATGCAAAACTATTATATGTGTCATACACTTTGTTCACCTTTTCTCAGTAAATGTAGATGATGTCATATCTCCTGTGACATTTAGTAGTACAGTGTAACACTGTACTCTTTAATATTAAACTAAGGTTGATAGAGTAGCTTTAGGAATTTCACAGGCATGCTATTTTAAGGTGATACATTCTCTACCCAAGTATATAGCAAAAACTTCATAAGAATTATTATGTGCATTTTTTTTCCTATGAACAGCTGGGTTGATTTCAATGCAATAAACCAGATTTCTAGAGTGTAAATTAGTCTTATTTTTAATAATGCATTCTATAAATTCACATAAATGAATCTTTATCCTTTTTTACTTCTCCCTCATTCACTTAATTCTACATCAAGATTCGGTTCCCTGTAGATTACGTGAGTGTAGTTGTTTGTGGAGCTGTACCGTGTGTTTGAAATGATGGGAATTTTGGAAAAAAGGACATTGTTGATCTACACCATTAATGTTTAAGCTGTTGGTACTGTTAGTTTGTTTCTTTGTGAAGCAAATGAATTAAAAGACTTTTCATTTAAAAAGAGTTGGTTTTTTCTTTTTTGGTAAAGGAAATAATGGGAGCCCTTTCTCCTGAACAAGGGATACCTGGCACCACATTATTGTTGAGTTGGGACCACTCCAGAGAGAGCAGCTGGCAACCTGTTGTGATTGTGATGAATGAGACCATAAGTGTACATCTGGGTACACAGACAATTGTTTTTGCTTCTTGGGCGTTGCTTTTCACAGGCATCATTTCCGTCATGATACCAAATGTATCTTACAAGTCCTTTAGAGTAGCCCTCAAATAGAAAGCAGACTGTAAAACTGTTGGGATTTTGTAAGTTTAATATCACCTAATGACTTGGAATAAAATATCGAGTCAGCACTTTGTTTTTCTTTAAATGCCCTACCAATAACAATAATTCTTTATGAAAATAACTAAAAACACCTTTATATTTAATATGCTAGGCTGCATATTGTACTTCATATTATTGGTGTGTTTTCAGAATTTCTTTCTTATCAGCACATTCCCATGACATTTCCTCTTGCAAAATACTTGACTCTTCTTCCTCCCACCCCTTTTTGTGTTTACAAAGTTCATTTCAATTCTTCTGTGTCAATTCTGATTAAAAAGAAGTGGGTTAAAAAAAATGTTGTAGTATTACTAAGAAAAGATTGTCAGGCTGGTGTGTAATGCCTGAGTGTCCTGACAGACAGTGGGCTGCGTCTGACATGGATGGATCAGATTTTTAAATATTCTGGGTTTTAACTGCACAAAAACACCTGCAGTTGTTTTTGTTGAATATCTGTTTGTTTCTTGTTGAGAGCTGTGAATCCAGAGTTAGATGTGTGTACCCTGTGCCCAGGGTTCATGCTGAGATCCTGATGAGGGAACCAGTTGTGGAGATGAAGGACGCCCCTGCCCAGATCTCCAAGGTGCCCAGTGCCCTGTAGGTGAATTGCCTGAGAGGCCTGACCACCCCTCCCCACCCCCCCTCGGTGACCTCTGCCCTCAGCATCCCTCTGTCTGCCCAGCCCCAAACTGAGGTGAGGCAGAGCTGTCACTTCTCTGCAACCAGAGGGCTCTGTGGGAGAAGAGGGGAGAAAGAAGGAAAAAGGTTACTCTGGGAACAGAGGAGCAAGGGCTCTCTTTCATTCCCTTCTCCCCTCCCACTGCAGCTTCCAGCACAGCCAAAGTTCTCTAGGGACAGACCCAGGCTTTTAATGAGGCCACACTGAGCAAGGAGTGTGTGGGAAGAAGGGTGTAATAACATGAAAGATCAGAAATACTGCAGTACTCGGGTATTGTAGGAGAGCTGGTGTGGGTAAAGCCTTTCTCGATGTATGTGGTGGCGTTGCAAGGACAGAAGAACCATTGTGGTCACCAGAGATGTCGATGTTGCAGAACTCTGTGTACTGGGTGTGCATCCTTCACTATGCCCTGAATAACACAATGCACACATTATCCGTGTGCACCTCCTGAGCTGGATGGGAAGGACATCCCATGGCTGGATGCCGGGATGAATGTGGATGTTGGGCAGCGAGCAGCAGAGGTGTAGTCAGTTTTGATGCAAAGGTGTCTCTGCAATCAAAGTCTCATAAGATCAGGGGGTTTGTCTTAGTGCTACTGAAGAGTGTATGTTCTGTATTCTTAGTGAAACTTGGACCTTTATAACTCCCCCAAAGGTGACCCAGTGGGGAGGAGACGATGGAGACAGTTTCTCAGGCTTTAGCTGAGGCACTGTACAGGTGACAGACTAGTACCTTTATATTAGTGTTACATATTGAGGAAATTCTTGATTTGCACACTTACAGAACATATTTTATATGCTTTTTTTCCTGTGGCTGACCTGAATTTATTTAAATCCTAAGCAAATGTTTCAACTTTGAAACTAAAAAACTCTCTGGTTCTGCCTTGAAATTCAGAAGATGAAGCAAAAGCTTCTCGTACTGGTTTTGCGTTTGGGGTTCTTTTTACATCCCCCTTCACCCAACCCACCCACCCACCACTTCCTCATAGTTTAGCCATGTCTGTCTGGCTAATTGTTTGTTTAGTTTTTAGCATTTCATATTGGGTACTTAGATATTCTTGAGTGTAACACTCTACAGATTCCTAGTCAGGTATAACCAGTCAGTTCCTCATCTTATTTCTTTACCTGTTGGTTTTTGGGTTTTTTTTGTTTGTTTGTTTGGGTTTTTTTTCCATGGGATATTATAAGCTGACTAAGAGATTGAGTTAATTCAGTGGATAGCAAACTAAAATTCTTGATATTGACATAACTGGCAAAATTTTCTGGTGCTTGTGTTTTCAGGGGAAAAATATTAAAGGAAAAGACTCAAGGCCCAAGCAGATGGACATTTAACTTACCAGGTGTATTTGGACTAAACCAAGAGCTCATAATGGGAGAAAAAAAGAATTTGTCAGCAAACAATGACTTAGAGGTCAAGATATGCAAGTATAACATCATAGTTGCAAAAAATAGGCTATGTAATTTCTTGCAGAAGAAACTGGAACAAACAACAAAGTGTTCTTCACTTGTAAAAGTTAACAGAGACAAAGGAGAATGGAAAGGTGACCTCTGCAAGGTCCAGATGGTATAAAGGATAGAAATTATTTGGGAATGGTCCAAAAACTAAGTATCAGTTCATGAATGCAGACAAGGCAATTAAGGCAAACCAGATACTAGTTCCAGTTCCTTCTTAAAGGATCTATTCCAGTACTTTCTAGAAAATTAACTTATTTCCTTACATCTTTTAGCGAAGTTGAGAAGGGATAAAGCCATGTTATTGGAGACTGGCACATCTTGTAAAAACATTTAAGAAGATGAAAAAATAACTGAGAAGTTCCATTAGCATACCCTCAGCACTATATATTGGTTAACTGTGAAGACTTTTTCAGTCCTGTTCTTTTGAGAAAATTTGAGTTTTGTTTCCATGGGGGTTTTTTACCTCTTTCAAAATGCTTGAGATTGCCTCAAGTTTATTGTGAGAAGCTGTAGTATTTCTCAATCTATATTCTGAGTTCAGAGCTCTAAACCATAAAATTTAGCATCCTGTCATTGGTAGCAATTACTGCTACTTGCATCAGGAGAAAGTAAAAAGAGATACTTAGCTCTCCTCACATGATTGTTTTCTGGGATTGTCGCCTGTGGGACTCTGATGCTGAATCTGAATAATCTCTATGCCCTTGTGAGAAAGTAACACAAATGGAAAGAAAGACTTTTTTAGACAGGTTTGCACCACATGCTTACATGAGAATGAAATCTTAAGAGTTTTCAGAATGTTTTCCTCTTTCTTGCCCTCTTTTAGGGGTTAATTCTTGTATTATGTTTCCACTGACTCTCCTTCAGCCCTTTGACTTCTATTTGAAAACAGTTTTGAGCAAAGACTCTGTCACAACTGTAACAGAATTCAAAGCTTATAAATCAATCATCTGTTTGGGTCACCTGAGACTTTGTCCTTGTAAAACATAAAGCCAAAGAGCTGTTAAATCTAAACACTCAGCATTTCTTCTAAAATGTTGACTTTCAAATATTTACCCAAATATTTTTTATGGTTCTTGCAATACTTGTTCTCCCACCTTAGCTGGAGAAACTCAATTCTTTTCTTCACATTTTCTTTGTGCTCCTAGTATGCTAAAGTGAATTTTGTGGCTGAAAGTAGAATTCATTTTTTCTGAGACTGATCCTTCTATGATTCAGGAAATTCAGTTTGCCATATTCCATTTTAAAATTATTTTTAAAATACATATGACTCTTAAGACTGAAGTTCTTTTTCTTTGCTCTTGACCTACTGGTTACTGCAGTTTGTATCTCATTTAATAGCTACTGATTACATTGCAAGTACTGTGTAAGAGCTGTATTGTATCACTGTAGCTTCAATCCAGATAACGGACTCACCTGGTCTTAAAATCTCATTTTAAGCAGAATGTTCTTCTTCTTTGTTTTCCTTTCAGCCCAGTCATTGAAGGAGTTTGCTCGGCTCCTGATTGCTGTTGAAGAGGAGAGAAGACGACTGGTAAGTTTGCTGGCAGTAATCTTCCATTGAGCCTCTCTTTGTGTAAAATAGTACACTTTTTTCTATCCCCTCTGAAGTGATTTTTTTTATTTTATTTGTGTAGTAGAGGTTAAGTATTTCGTAAGAATTATTTGGAATTCTTATGCAAAGGCAGAAATGTACTAGCACAAACTACAGCAATTTTTAATAAACTATTCAACCAAAGATTTTTGCATCTATTTAAAAACTATTTTCTCTCAATTTCCTACCTCCTTGCTCCCTGACCCAAAATAACCTTTGAATGCTGCTGTACTTTTCCCTTCCTGCAAAGAGCTTATACTGGAGATGTAGATCTATATTTATATTTAATGAAATACTCTTGAGTGTAGTCCAGTGAATGTATGCTAGTAATCCAAGAATATGATAAGTGATAAGAAGAGAAAGCAAATTCATCAATCACCCCAGAGAAACGCTTGTAGAATACATTATGGATCTGACTTGTCAGAGTCATCCATTGATATGGTATCCTTACGCCATTTGAATCTGCAGTGTGCTTTCATTTTTATATTTCTATTCAAATATAGCTTTGTTAAAGAAATTTTTAGTGTATTTTTATGCAACTATTTAAAAAAATAATACCAGATAAGCAGTAAAGCTATTTTTGTCCTTCCTTTGGAGTAAGTC
The DNA here is from genome assembly GCA_013389985.1 of Dryoscopus gambensis. Lineage (NCBI taxonomy): Eukaryota > Metazoa > Chordata > Aves > Passeriformes > Malaconotidae > Dryoscopus > Dryoscopus gambensis. Next base: position 12,266 of record WEIT01009067.1, read on the forward strand.
ATGAATAAAGGAGTGAGCTAAGAATTAACATCAGTTGGGGATTTTTAAATATTGTGAAAGTTTAACTAGCTCTAATCCATCCAATGACTATGTCTGTCCTGGTTTTCCTTCCTCTTATGGCTACTTAGGGCATTGAGGTAAGGCTTTTATGACTCAGATTGGAACAAATTTACTAATTCAGAAAGAAGTTTATATAAAATTGTCTTATCCTAGAATTAAATAATCATAGAATTGGTCTCCCACTATTTCTGTTTAGATAAATATTTTAAAGTCGCAAAGTCATAACATTTATTTATTACAGTTGCATAGTTAGTATCACTTAAATGTATAAAAGTATAAAATTTTTTTGCTTCATGCTAAAGATCTTTTCCTGGGTAGCTGGAAGAGCGAGGTGACTTCTGCACTTACCACCTTAAAAGTTGGTTACCAGAACACTTATTATTTCCTTAGTTAAACAATGTTTTAAATTAATAGCTTTCTAGTTAGAGATTGTTATGAGCTAACTATTAGAAAAAGAAAAAGCAATTAATAGGTGAAGGTTTTATTTTTCAAACTCATTAGTCTTTTATAATATGTACAAATAATTTCCTATTATTTTCTCTCTTTTTTTTCCCCTCTTTTTTTTTTTTTCCTCTCAGAGGAGTCACTACCTTTTTCACTTTTAGAAGTTTATGGCCTCTCTTTGGTTTATAATTTGATCTTGCCATATAATGTTTTTTGTAAAAGATGTAGGAAAGCCTTTAGCATAAAACAAGGAAAAAAAAATTGATATTATTAAGTGAAAAAAGACCAGTCAGATGGAACGATACATTTTGTTCTATGTCAATATGATTTCTGTGGGAATGCACAGATTGTATAGCTGAGTGTGGTGGGTTGACCCTAACTGGATTAGAGGTGCCCTCCAAAGCTGCTCTGTCACTGCCCCCCTCAGCTGGGCAGGGGAGAGAAAATGGAAGGGAAGGCTCATGGGCTGAGATAAGGGCGGGGAGAGATCACTCGGCAATTACTGTCACAAGCAAAACAGACTCGACTTGGGGAAATCTGTTTAATTTAATGACAATCAAATCAGAGTAGGATAATAAGAAACAAAACCCAAATCTTACAAGAAGCTTCTTCCCACCCCTCCCTTCTTTTGAGGCTTTACTTTAATCCCAGTTCTCTACCTCCTCCCTGCCAGTGGCACAGAAGGGTAGAGAATGAGAGCTGCTCCTCCTTCCTCCTCATGGGGAGGACTCCTCACACTCTTCCCTTGCTCCAGTACTGGTCCCTCCCTTAGGGGACAATTCTCCACGAAATTCTCCAACATGAGTCCTTCCCATAGGCTGCAGTTCTTCATAACCTGCTCCAGCGTGGGTCCTTCCCACAGGATTGAGTCCTTCAGGAACCAGCTGCTCCAGCGTGGGTCTCTGCAGGGGCTTCATGTATGGAGAAGCTGCTCTTGACGGGAAATCATTTGTAACCAGCTTTTTGCTCAGTTTGGAATAACCTCATTCTGTTCTCATTCTCTGTCCAGAATGAGAACATTGAGGACACACAGTTTTCATGGTAGTTATATTTGCATAAGAAAATTTATCAGACTTAGAATTTCTCTGGTTTTAAAAAGTTTGAGCTGCCTGTTGGTGGAATTTGTTTAATTATTATTGGAATTAAAGTATCACCTTTGTCAAAGATGTGGGTTTTTTAATTCTTCAGTCTCTTACTGCAGTTTTCTACATGTCATCATAGAATCCAGAAGTCCTTGTGAGGATCAGTGTGCCAAACAGATTCCTAGTATAAGTTTTTTGCTTGACAAACTTGAAATTTAACTGTGGAATCTTCAGAACACTTGCTTATTTCTGAGGAAGTTTGGAGCATTATGCATTAGATTTCTCTGCTGGGAGCACTTCAAGTCATCCAATTTGCAGATTAGTGATGACGTTAAGTTCTCAGCTGGTGGGAAGGCTTGAGACAGGGCATGCAGGTCTTTTAGAATTTGATTTCCTTCTGCATGAAAAGAAAGTTATAAAAAAAAGCTTGTTCTTTTTGACATTTTGTAGAAGGCTTGGAGAAACCAGCTGGCCAATGTTGTGGCTATTTATGGATACACTTCATCATAACACTTTCCACTTCCTTTTAATTCTTGTAGCATGTGACAGTAAAAGACGCTCTTGTATCACTGAATGCAGGATGTATGAGAATATGGAATGACAGATACTAATTTTGGATACCAGCTAATGGCCTTGTTTCCCTGCCTTGAACTTTATTTTGTTAAATTGTGAGCATACATGTAAGTACATTAATCAGATTTGAATATGGAAACTATATATTCGTATATATTCGTATAACCAATTTATTTCTCATCTGATGCCAATTAAATTCTTCATAAGTCAAATTATATTTTTGTCTTGGTGAACACAGTGTTGGAGTGCTTCTCTACTGAATGTATAAATTAAGTGAAGGAAACAGTTTGAGAGGTGTTTAGCAAGTCTTCTGTCTGTCTTGCATAAAGAACCAGAAGGAACTGTATTTTTTTTTATATAGAAGAAGCTAATGAAAGAAGACATTATGAACAGTATTACTGGGAAAAACACTGAAGTACAAAGTTAAATGAAACTGTGTATCACATAAATTTTCTGTTTTGTAAGGCTTTGCAGCCATTATTACTGGCAGAAGTAAAAATATGGTGATTATTGCAAGTCAGTTTCTTTTATCCTTGTGTTTTATTGCTTGATGCTAGACAATTGACTAGTAGTCATAAAAACCAGAGGCCACGCACCACCCGTTTCCCCTTAAAAAGCAAATAAAGGAAAAAGTCACTTGTAAAATACCTTCTTTTATGATATACAGCCTTAGGTTTGATACCTGTCATTTTGTGGTGGTGTCAGTTTAGTGATGCTGTTGGTAAATAGTCCATTGAAAAAACCCCAACCAAACAGCACTGCTCTTGGGCTTCACATGTATTGTAAATAAGATAAAAAGTCAGATTCATCCCCACTGCATTTCCAATGACTTCGGCAGCAAGCCACCAGGGATGTAGAATAATGACCTCTATTTCCTAGTGTTTATTAGGGAACAATAGAGATGCTATAATTTAATCCCATGTGAATGTTTGAGTCTTTATCAAGGGAACTTACTTAAAATAATTTCCTTCCTGTTTCACTGAATTTTCATTCTTTCTGTTAGATAAGTTATATATTTTATTTTAGAGATTCATATTTTATTTATGCTTCCTATTCATTTGATATTATTAGTAAAGTTAATAACAAACAGGAATTATCTGAGAGTAAAGTAAAATGCTATTTCCTTTTCCTTTCACAGGATTATTCTGTGTTGACATAAGTGTAGATGAACTGGTTCATGCTACTGGTTCTAGAGATCCCCTATGAATTTGAAGCGTTGAGTGAGTTCTCTTGAGTGTTAGTGTTATCTTGCTGGAACTCCCTGATTATTTCTGAAAGTTTACTAAGTCCAAGATTGAAATAGGCTCTTCATTCTTACATTCCTTGCTATTTATCCAAGTTTTTTGGGTTGTTGGCAGGTGATGAATGGTCGCAGAGCTTTTTCTCCCTGGCATCATGAATCAGTGAGATTCCTGACCAATATTAAATACTCCAGGGGATAGTATAAAAATTCTGAAGTGGATAGATTTGTACTATGCTCAATTAATATTTTTCTTTATGAAGTCTGCCTTTTTGCATCTAATAATCTTCATGCTTCAGACAGTATCTCATTTTTGTGGACTTTTTTCTGTATTAACTGGATGTTCTCTTTGTGGTTCTGTATTTGCCCTCACACAAGGGGTCTGATGCTATCTGCTTCCAGGGAAAGCTTCAAATATTCAGTTTCAAAAGCTGCACTTGAAGAAAAATAAATGAGCTGTTAAAACGAGCTATCCATGGAATGGTACATAAAATCAGATACTGAAGGGCACAGCATGTTGTTGAGCAAAATTAACCTTTTCCCTGTAATGCAAAGTGCATTACAGATTCCATCAGAAGAGTTAGCAGTCTCCTATCCACAGGGGCAGCTTATTACTCAGTTTATACAGGGGAAAAATAACATTGCATACACTAGCACCCTCAGACTGCAGAACAAACACCTGGCATTTTGTTTTGCATGGTGTCTTTCTCAAATGGCAAAAAAATAGTGTTTGATGATGTTTTGATCTACTTGGTAACTGATTTCAGTGCTTTTCACCTCTCATACAATATTTGACATTTAAATTAATCTCCTTAGTAGGAATCCGCTGGCAAGAACACTGAAAGCATGTTACTGTATGTGAAGGAAAACACAACAAATAAAAGGACTTCTTTTAAGTTACGACTGGTTTTTTGTTTCTTTTTGTTGTTCCTCTTATTCCCTCTCCCTCTACCGTGTTTGCTGTTTAATTAAAAGCACATGGTTTTAGTGGGTTTCAGTTTTTTCCTTATACTTAAGATGACTGTACATCCTATTGAGTCATAAAGGTAGTGTGGACTGTTTGTTAACCTGACTTCTTTGCGAAGACTTCCTGAATTTGTGAGTCAGATTACTAATTTGGAAATACCTCTTTGAGGTTTATATTGAAGAAGGATCAGTAAATCAGTACTGAATTTTTAAAATTTTCTTATAAAAATTATTTTTACCTACATTTATATATTTATTGTTTGGCCTTTTCTTCCTCCAATTTCACTCCAGGTATAGCAGACAATAAATTTGATATAATTACAGAAAAAAATCCATGACTTCAGTAAGGGAGATTCTGCAAGATAGGAAAATACTGATTTCAATGGCTTTGTTAAATTTTTTAATTTTTTTTTTTAACCATCAGCTTATTGTCCTCTGACAGTCAGGCTAAGTTTTAGAAATCATTGGGAAAATTACTGAAAACAAATCACATGCCTTCCTAAACGTTTTTGGAGAGCCCTCATTTTGAATACTTGATGTATGCATTTCAGGCAAGAAAGAATTATAAACTACAGTGTAGACTGTATATACAAAGCATGTAGACTACAAAAGATACAGAGGCAATAAGGAAGGCTTAACACTTAGAAGCTGAGAATGAGAAGAGACTGCAAGGAGGTCTCTTTAATTAGCTTTAGTTCAAACAAATCAGATCAATATTAATTGGAGGCCTGTGATTCATTAATTGAAATTACATCTTTCAGCACACTTGAACTGGTCCTCAGTAATAGGTTAACACCTCAGCCCTTGAAATCAGATTTTTTTTCCTTTTTTTTTTTTTTCCTTGCTGATACAGTTGTCAGTCTTACTTTGTAAGAATAAACCAGAACAAACATTGCAAAATTACTTGGAGACTATTGCAGAAGCAAGAGTGTAGTCAGTAGCATTTCATGGTTTTCTGTTGTGTTTTAGCTCTGGAATGACCGGAGGAAATGTGCTACAGACAATTTTATCTAATTAGCAGTTTGCAGAACCAGCCTTGCCCCAAATCTCAGTCAGCCTTGTGTTCCATCTTCTTTCACTGTTAAAATTGGGAGGTTACTTAGGTGGAGTTCTGCAACACTTGGAAGAATGTTTCTGTATTCATATTAATTGCATATTTGTAGAGTGTTTCTTGACCTTTTTGAGAAAAGGTCTTCCCTGTTGTGGTGGTACAAGTGTTTGTGTGACTTTGTGGTGAACATAATTGGAGTAGTGATCCAGCTGGAAAAATAATTCATTTTCCACTAACTTTGTATTACTTCCTTCCCATCACTTCAGAGCACACAAGGAAAATGAAGACCTTCTGGGCCATAATGACTATCCAGAAGATAATAATTTCTTTGATATAATTGCTATCAAAAAGATATTAGAACTGTACCTTCATTTCCCTGCAGATGTTATCTGTGACCGTTATAACACATAAATGAAATCAGGAATGGATAGGTATATTTCTATCATGCAGACTTCCTAGAGAGCAGATCTGCAACATGATCCTTTGGTGGGTTCTTGTTGAGTGGGAACTCTCAATGCAGCTTTCTGCCTTGCTGTGTCTTGGGCTAGAAGGAATCCTGTTTGCTATCTTTCTCTGCATCACTTAAGTATGAAAACACACGTGTTCAGTGAATGTTTCTTAGCATTTGTGCTCAGTTAAAAAAATACAGAGTAATAAAAGCAAACAGTTCATGTTCTGTTATCATTAATGTAGTTTAACATATAACATCTGTATGTATTTCTGAATTTTTCACGGATAAAGGACACATACTAGGCCAGACAATTTGGAGATAAAATTATGGGTGCTATTAATACAGAGCATTAGCTGACGCTTCCAGATAACACTGCATCAGCTTCCATAATTGTACACTAGGTACATTCCTAATTTGTTTAAATATAGTTGTAATTTCTCCAATATTTTTCATGATTTGAAATAATTTCTTCCGTTATTTTTTGTGGAAGTGAAGAAAAAACAGTCACCCTGGGACATTTGATTATGGTAATTTTTCAAAGATCAAACTGATCCCAAAAGAAACTAGTTGCAACTAGTCTCTCTCACATCCTTGTAACTGCCATCCTCTGGGATTGAAAATACAGGTCCATGTTTTCTTTAACTTTGCAGAAGGTACATCTGGAGTCATTGTGCTATGACAGAACAACACTATTAATTCAGAATATGCTCAGAGTTTTATGATCATGAAGTCAACAGTCAACCTACTGTTCATGTTTTGCTCTGTATTTCTTAGCAGCTTTCTCTCTACATTTTTCTTTTTCTTTTGAAAATGTGAGTTGTTTCCTGTTGATATGAATGTCCAGAGTGCAGAACCTATCTTATGCAGAGCCCCTTTTGCACCCTATCCTCCTCAGCTTGGGCCTAGATAATTTCATTGCCTTTAAACCTAGCTGTTGAGGAGGAAAGCAAATTGATTGTTTTTAGAGACAGTCTTTGCTGTTTTCCAAGATAGTGGTCATGAAGCTGATTTGTGATAAAGTTATTTTCTTGTAGTAAACAACTTTGTAAGAGGTGTGAGAATGTAGATCTCCCATGTTGATCTCTGGTGTTGTTTTGCCTGGTTAGTTGGCATCAGAGAGCACTTGACTCTCTTGATGGCGCCAAGAAGCTTAGAGTAAGGAGAGGGGGAATAGGATAATTGTTCAAAAGGAAAGGAAAGGGGAACAGAGATAAGGGGATTTATAAGGTTCATGTCCGTTCCTTTAGCATCTTACATAAACAGTGTTTGAAGCCTTAGTAAGAAGATTTTGATAATTCAGTGCCCGTGTAATATTTGCTCTTCTGTTTTCTGCAGAGAATGCAAAATAAGAAAATCCATTTATTTTTAAAAAACAATGTGTGTTGCAGGAGATTAGTGTAATTGGTTGTTAGAAATTACAGTTTCTCCTGCTATCTACATTCAAGGTGCGTGTATTTGCGTTTGCCTCCATATGAATATACAATTAGAGAATGGTTTGTGTTCGAAGGGATCTTAAAGACCATACTCCAAACCCCCCCTGCTATGGCTGGGAGGCCACCCATTAGACCAGGTTGCTCAAAGCCCCATCCAGCTTTCAACACTTCTGGGGGTGGGACATCCGCAGCTTCTCTGGGCAACCTATGCCAATGTCTCACCACCCTCAAATTAAGGAATTTCTTCCCTGTATTTAATCTAAACCTACCCTCTTTCAGTTTAAAGACATTCCCCCTTGTGCTGTCACAACCTGTCCTTGTAAAAGGTCTCTCTCCAGGTTTATCTTGCAGCATTTTTCAATGAGAACATTCACAAAATGAGATTGCTTGCTATTCCCAGTTTTGACAAGTATCATGGAGAGAGACATGAAATGCTCTCTTCATTAAAAGTACAAAATGAAGGGCTAGTTGGAAAGCCTCTTGCTACTTCTCATTTTATAAATCTAATTTGTTCTCAATTCATATGCTCATTCCATGCAAGCATTTCACTTCATGTAGTCTTGTATTACATGACAGCACTTCCCAAAGTTTTGAGAAGCATTCTGTGAGTAGCGTGGCTGGAAGGAGTTTATTTTAATGACATTTTAGTCTTCACAGAAATGTGGTAGTTGCAATTTTAGTTTGTAGATTCTTTTGCTTCCACCACAGTCACTAAGTGAATCTCCAGATGACTGTTGACAGAGAAAAGAGAAAAAAAGGTGTTTGCACTTTTAAATGAGTATTTTAAAAGAACATGAGTTCTGGATTGGCCAAAATTATAGCCTTTAAGTTTGATGCATTTATTTTGTGACTACAGAGGGAGGGAATGGAGCTGGTCGTAGAAGAGGATATGTGCTGTACCCATTACAAGCTTGTAATAGTGTCAGAACGTGCTGCTACCTGACATGCCACCACTTTCTAAAATTTTTTTAATGGATTCTGAATTTATCTGCAGTTCTCCAGCAAGTATGAGAAAAGGTGCTTCATTCCTACAAACTCATTTTTTAATTTTCCTTCCTTTAGTCTGATCTCCGGAAGGAAACCTCTGTATTTGCTGTTCTTATTTAGTGTCCTGGGAAATGTGATTAAAAACAGAAAACAACACAAGCACTTTATGTACCAAAGGGTGTGTAGAAACAAATATGCCTTTAAAGCAAACAAACACCAACCAAAACCCCCACCTTTTCACAAAAAAGCAAAATACTCTCCCTGAGTAGTTTGTGTAATCTCGATGGGCTGTATTACACACAAAGTTGTTTTATTTAAGTATTCTCTGTTAGGATGTTGTGTTAATATTTGCAGAACACTTAGGATGCCTTTATTATACTTCTTGAATGTCTGCAGAGGCTTCAGTTATTGTTACTTTGAGAAGCTTTCTTGGATCTATCTCCCAGAGCAAGTGCTTTTCCTTTGAGCTAAAACTGAAACAGATTAACAGTTTTGGCTGGTTTTTTGGCAGCCATGTACCCACTTCACAAAACTGACTGGCTAAAAGCAAAACAAAATATTTACTGGTTTGTTTTCAACCATGTTGCAACAGACTGTTTCAGTGTCACAGCAACAGAGGACAGAAGAAGTCAAAAACAGGATGAAGGGGCATTTCAAGATCAGCCAACTCTCCTTAAGCTTGCATGACCACCAAAAGGAATGACTACAAATCTACCTCTTTGTGCAATATTTTTTGCAGCCCTGCTATTGCAGCTAGTTGCGGTCAGGGAAAGAGATTATTTTTCTAGTGCTAAAAAGAAATTAGAGTAGAAATCTAGAAGCCATGGTCACACAGTCCTGAGGAAAGTTTTAAGCATGGGGCCACAGAGTCTGGTAGCCTTAAGGATTGAAATATTATGAGAGCTGCTTCTTTGGATAGCTGTTCTTTAGCAAAAGCTATTTTTCAAACAATACTGAGTTATGTTTCCTTTCTGGGCTAAGTGAAGGTGGCCCATCTGCCTTGGTCAAAATCAGTAAAATTTTGGCCTAATTTGCTGTCATGTGCCATGTGATCTCTTGGAGTTGATGTGAAATTCCCACTGAAGTCTAAGTGTCACATCAGTATGGAGTGGGCTACAGCCAGCCATAGCCTGCAGCAGGGTCTGGCGTTGACCTGAGTCTCCACCTGTCCCACGCCCCTGGGCTGGGGCCAGCGCGGAGCCGTGTGGCGGCCGCACGCAGGGGTCAGCCCGGGCCTGCCCGACCAGCACCGCTCCTGTGGCCCTCCCATCAGTCTTGACAGCACTACCCCGCCAGCTGCTGTCACACTGGACCCAGCATTCCCACCCAGTGGGTAAAGGCCATTTTTTCATGGGGGATACTGTCGAGGGGGCTCTGAAGCTGCTTGGTAGGCTGAGACCATCCATAATTCCCATACTGAGGCAAGGGTCGACTCAGTTTCGCTGATGGGCATCCAGGAGGACCACAGGGAGGTGCAACCTCTGCAGCTGAGCCTTCTTAGCAACACAGCATCCCATCTTAATAGAGTCACAGTTTAAAGAAACCAGGCTAGCCCTTTCTCTCCCTTAAGCTGCCTCTTAAACTGTATTGAGACTTTTTTACAAGTTAGATGAGATCTTCCTAAATTGACTTGTTAGTTGAATTTGCATGAGAGCCGAAAAAAAAAGGCTAACAAATCTGAATCTGATATTATTTCTAGACCTTTTGCTCTAAATGTGTCATGCCGTGTCCTGTGTCCCTTTCTTAATTTTGTGTTTTGTTCCCAACATACTCATTTTGAATTTTCACCACTGACAACAGTCAGAACCTTCTAATTTATAATTATTCAGCATTTGAGCCTTAAATAACATCTGAACATTCTTCAGTGTGTCAGCTACCAGTAAAACTTCGTATGCCAATAGCATGGAGAAATGGAAAGGTTTTCTATGGATCCTATACCTATAAAAGTTCCCTCACCTCTGAGTAGTTTGCATCTGTGCCTAACCTACATTTCTTCAGAAAATATCTTAAATGTTCATATACGTGCTTTTGTTTCCTGAAAGGATACATACTTCCAGTTTCAACATGAACAGTTCCTGGGCATAGTACCATTACAAACAGCTAAGCTGATTTTGGCTTTATGCCTGGATTTGTCCATTCATGAAGTAGTTGTTAAAGCAAAATACAACTTCTAATTACATTAATCTCTTTAAATAGCTAATTTCCTCAGCACCAACTTTTTCTTGCTATTTTTTTAACAATGATTTTTTGGGGTTTGATGTTGTTGGTACTGAAGAGGTAACAAATAGTAGATAGAAGAACAATGGCAGTATCCAAGCTATCAAGAGCAAGATATGTCACAGAAGCAAAGCATTGAACTGTCAGACTGCCTTTCCCAGTGTTTTATTTCACAGCAGCTGTGCAATATAATGCAAAGTGATTCCTAATAGTAACAGATAGTAGACCTATTAACCCCACTTTTGCAGTTACTGGCATTGACCCATGGAGACCTACAGTGTCTGTGATGGTGCAAATTAATTTTCATACTGGAAGGCAGCACATGATGGTCACAAGTAGTGCAGGGCCAGCTATATACCAGCACAACTTGGCCTGGCTGTTGGCGTTCTCAGCTTCACTAAAAGCAGAAGACAGGTGTTAGGTGACTGCTTACACAGTTGCTTAGTCCCCATAGCCACCACTTAGCCACAGAATAAGGCATTTTTTCTTCACACAGAAGTGATTGCATGGACTGCTGAAAGAGTAAGTAGGTAGATAAGTAGTTAATACCCTTTTCAGTATGAATTGTTCACCTTTTCAAGGTCTCACTCTTTGATTTGAAACTTACTTCTTTGTCTGTGAAGTGTGAATGCTGCTTACATCATCTAGCTAAGAAGAGAGCATCATCTGACTGGAAGAATATGGGAGAAAATTTAGGCTGAATGTCAGGAAAACTTCCTCATGATGAGCTGCATTGTGAAATACTTTGCCAGAGAAAATGTCTAAGGCACAAATTGAGATTAAGCCAAGTATTGGAAAATGTAATGTAGAAACAGAGTAAGTATATTGTATCGCTCAGTGACCGTGCATCCCTCTTAGCCTGGAGCATGGTTAATCAGATTGTCATTTAGTATTGTTCAGTAAGTTATTTCAAAGGTGCCCGTCATGGTAATGGACTAAGAGTATGCTTATTTGTCAAGAAGACTTCCACACTCTTTTTTGAGGTAGGGATTATGAGGAAAATGGGAAACAGGCAGAAGTTGGATAATGTCTAACAAATCTGCTTTTCTGGCTGAATTTAAGAGCAACATCCTTATCCATTACATTTTTGCTAAGAGCATTTTGTGTGAGGCTCTAAAATTGAGTTCAGTATTTAGGAGCCTAAATTCCTACGGAGAGTTCTGTAGCTGGTCATTTTTATTTCTTGCTTGTTTGAAGAAAATCAGACAAAGGAGCCACTATGTCAAATATAACTATTACTGGGAATTTGAAAAATTTAAAAGAAAATCCTTGCAGTAGTAAACATTTCTGCCAACATCTTGGCTTCCTTTTTGGTTAGCCATTTGCTTATTTTTATCCCTCACTGCTAAACTTTCATTTTGTTTATTTGTTTGCTTCAAACTTTAAAATTTGAAGTGTTTGTTCTTACTCAAAAGTTGTTGCTTATGACATCCAGGCAATCAAACTCTTGATCTCTTAAGTCTGTCATTAAAGAACAGCTTGTCTGTCTATCTTAATGTGTCCAGCTTCAGTCTAGTAAGAAGGAACCTGCACTCTGACTTGCTGGTTTTTTAAGGAAAACGTATTTAAAGCCAATTTCAGGAATTCTGACAAATGAAGCTTTTCAAAATAAATGTTGTGATGAGTCTGGCAGCTCAACATCCCTTAAGGAATAATCTGTGCTAATTAAATAACATTGGTTTTACTTTTCATGGTAAGTTAGAAAGTTCTTACTTTGATTAGTTAAATGTTTATTTATTCTTTTATTGATTTCCAACTTTCCCTTCACATCCTAATGGACCTCACAGGGAGGCCTGTTCAGGGTACATTCACTCCACTCTGGAGAGGTTTTGTTGACATTTGCACAGTGAGGAAAACAGGCCTGGCCGCAAAATTTACAGATCAGGATTTGGAAAAGCAAAGAGACAAAGTAATAAACATACGGAACTGATTTGGGGTAACTGTTAAGTAGGTCTAACAGCCAGATTGAAAATGTCTTGGAAGGTTTAAAATAAGCTCTTTTTAGAGTAAAGATTTTTGCTTATTTGCTAGGATTTATCCTAATCAGATAATTTCTGTAACTGTTAATGCATTGACCAAAAAAAA
>WEIT01009071.1:0-38493 GCA_013389985.1 Dryoscopus gambensis
AAAGGAACATGTGTTTCAGCCAAGTCAGCCCCCAGCTGAGTTTCAACGTGTATGTTTGTGCCAGGACAGCACCAGGGCAGAAACAATTTGCCGACAGAGCAAAAGGGCAGTACTGTGCCTGCTAAAGCTATCACTGCCTTTGCATATCTACTTATACTCTAAAAAAACAATAATTGACACATAGGGTTCTGCGTCTTCTTGGATCAGGGTCAAAAATCAAATCTTTAGTTACCCACTCAAGNNNNACCCACTCAAGATCACAGAGAAAATCAGCAGAGGCAGGATATGGTCCCAAAGTTTGTTTACTGGGTCTGCATCATCCTGATAGAGAAACACTATTTTAAATAGCTCTTAAAAAGTTTTTAGCAACTAGCTTCTCAGGATATATAATTGCACATTAGTGTGGCATTTTAATCTCTTCTGAAAGTACTGTCTGGAATTGTAAAGTTATTTGAAGACAAAGCTATCTCCAGCATGCATACTTTAAAAGGGGCTAATGTTACAAGTCTGTTCTGCTCATGAGTACATTAGCTAGGCCTTTTTCCCCCTCCTCCCCTAAACTGCATGTCAAAAGATGTATGATCCACTTTCTGAGCCAGGTCACCTTTAAGAGCACAGTGACATGCCACAGAATTATTCGCCAGTCCTCACCAGAGATGTCTGCAAGTGCAAAGCCTGTGACAAAGGACTGAAATGACAGCACTTTGACTCACTTCTACATTGTGTTTGTTTAGGAAGGTCCTAGAAATTGTATTTCACCAACCACATTCGCTATCAACACACAATTATCTGGCTTAATCATGTGGAACAGTGGCAAATTCACCTGGGGCTTAGGAACTAATGACATTCTCGTCTGAGCTGCTTTAGTGAAATGGCCTAGCACCTGAAGCAGGAACAGCAAGATTGCTCAAGAAAATTTGGTTTTCTTTTTTCATTTCACAGCATAGGGGCTCTGCTCAAATCAACAAACGCTCCTGATTAAATAGCTGTGGTAGTTGACTTATTTGCACTTGTGTGTATGGCTCTGAATGTACATTGAGAATCCCTAACCTTTACAGGAAAAGAATTGTCTGTGACTTGTTTTTAATATGTTGTATTTTGACATAGAAAATAGTCAAATAATTTTGCATTTTATAATTTTGGTATGATGAGATCTGTAAGTGTGGGTAACTCCAAATACTCCAAAACCAGCACAGGACAACAGCAAAAAAACTCTACCTTTTCTTACACTGAATGTATTTATATGTATTTTTGTCTGCAGCCTGGGCAGGGCCATTTAAATTCTGCTTGCTCAACAGAAACTCAGACTCTTATGTTGGTCTCCCCCTGGTATACAGGAGATGAGATGAGCTGTGTTGCTGCTGACTACGCCATTTAATCTCAGAAGTTTAGAGGTGGGAAAAGATGAAAAACTGAATGTTCAGGCCTCTGAATGCTTAAAAAAGGGGATAGAGAGATTTTGGGACCACCCAAATACGTCAGTTTGGCTGAAGGAAAGAAACTAGCCCTATTTCCATGAATAAAGTCTTTTAAAAAACATTCAGAAAGACATAGTAGCTGATATTTTCATACGCAACATTCATATTCACCTTTAGCATTTCATGTTCCAGGACTCCAGAGCAAAATATCCACATTCTTGCACAGACAACTCCAAAACAAGGCAGCCCAGTGTCAGGCTTGGTGTGACCACTTTGCCTGTTACGAAATTTAATTAGCATTAACTACAATATGGATATCAGCTCAGACTGGTACACAGATGAAATTGAGTTTATATGGAAAAGCTGAAAAATCACCCACTCAAAGCTGATTCTGCTTTTGACTACTACTAAAAATCTATCCTACTAATGCAGCATCAGCACAAAGTTGGATTTGTAGCAGAAGACCCCCACACCCCCACCCCGCCACAGGCTCTATACCCTGATTACTTCCACATCAGCAAGAGAAGCACTCATATAAGGTTGTGCATAAAGCAGTTCTTGCTAGTTCTCTAGCCTATGCAGCCCATATTTTGGAATCCCAATGCCCTACCACTGATTGCCTGGCTCGTTGTAACAAAGCTCTGGCAGCAAAAGCTTTGGCTGTTTCTGGAGGAGTTGATGATTCAGGATCCTCTTAGTAAGTGGCACTATGGCAGATAGTCCTTCTAGGTTATGTGAAAATATGCATTTCCCCTTTGTGAGTCAGTGCCTCAGCATGGTCAGGCATAAATCTGGCCAAAAGGGTCATTGAAAGATTGAAAAGGCAAGTCCAGTTCTGTAAATACAAGGATAGAAAACATCCACAGTCTCAGAAGCCCACAAGGAAGCTATTTCATATCGTCACAAATGAAGAGATTTTGGTTTGATGTTGATCTCCAGAGGAAGTAATTGCTGACATGCCATATCACTTAACTGGAAAGAGCTGAAGCTTTGCAGCAGATGGACTGAAATGGAAAAGAGTAGAGGGGCAAAATTATTCGGATTAGTTCAGGCAACAGAATATTCTAGGCTCCTCCTGAGATACTTGAACACTACATTAGAGCTATCTCAACAAAAAACTAGGTAAAACAAGAATAATTTTGGAGGCTATGAGAGAAAAAATTTCTTCATAGCAAGCCTTCTGTGCTGCAAGATGCTGAGGATTACCTGCTCATTACAGGACAGTCACCAGGATAAGCTGTCACTAGTACTGCCTTTGAAGCCCTCAGCATATTGCACTGTCCCTGGAATTTCTCAATCATCCAAAGGCTCAAATTCTACCATATACCTCTGCACCACTACTGCTGATCTTATGGGGAGTTTTGGGTTTCTAGGACTCTCAAAGATATTTCACCTATTTCCTTAGCAAGCACTGGGCTTGGCACTCTCAGCAACCACATGACAGCCTGCCCTTGGTGTCTACAGTGAGCTTTGCGTGACTGCAGTGATTACTTCCCCTTGATATCTCACTCTGTCATAACTGTAGGTTTTTTAGCACTCCAGATCATGGTGCTTTTTAAATCTTAGCTCACCACCAGTATAAATCAGTATAGCTAGACTGAAGTCAACAGTTACAACAAGTAGTATTGAGAGAGAATCCAGACAGTAAATCCAACTTGCTGAAATGAAGTTCCTTATCAACATATCTATCACTGCTTCTGTAAGACCCCTATGTGCTCTAAGGCCGTGCTTTAACACTGGAATATCTAACATCTCAGGGGAAAGATCACAGTTACCAAACTGGCTGTATTTCGGTGACAGATGGGGGAAAAATGCAGTCAGCACAGATTTGTATGGCTGCTGTGACAGGAGTGCATTGCCATTAAAAGCAGTTTAGTCAGTGAGTCCAACAGTTGGAGGACACAATAAATTCACTGTATGCCAGCAAAAGAATGTCACTGATAATGGGGAAAACTTGATTCCAAATAGTTTTACTCTATGGTCATTTTGGATATTTTGCTGTTAAGGCTGTAGTACTGGTTAAATGACAGAGAAGAAGAAAATATGAGACTGGGTGCATTAATGCAGATATGTATGTGAATCCTATCATTAAAGCATTTCATTCTAGTCCCTATGCAGAAGTTACCATACATACAGTCACTTATCACTAATACTAGGTTTCACCAGGCATATCTAAATCAGGAAATAATATGGTAATTTTCACAGTCACCAAGTAGAAAATATTTATGGTGCAGTAGTTTAATATATCTGTATTTTATAGTTCTAAGATTGTACCTGATGACATAATAAGAGTTTGAGTTTAAATAACAGCTGGATGATTTCAGAAAGAAAAAAGTCTGCACTGGTAGAAAGCTTACTCCTTTATAAAAAATCTTTTCCACGTTCATCAGGATTGCCAGCCTGGGGCAAACTTAATTAAAGTCAATGGAGAAAAAAATTGAATACTTAAAAGTGCTATTTGGGGCTCATAGAGCTTGAATGACTCAAAATATGAAATATTCAATTACTAATAATTGTGGGGTTTTGTTTGGTGAGCATTTTGTCACTCACTCCACACTTCACATCCTCCTCCTTTCTTTCTCTTCTAGACAGAAGGGTTAAAAGAGAAGAAAATTAGCAGCTCAAGTTCCAGTTCCCAGAGTAAAGAGGTACCCAGATTTCACCAGCTCTTTGCTCTTCATCATCCTGGTCTCTCCCTTTGATTCAGACCTTGTGCTTGCTGCTTTCTTGCTGGCTCCTTTCCTCTCTCCCTGAAACATGTTCTCTCTCAATCTTTTTTTCACTTTTTCTGGGTGTGATCATGATTCATGAAGTGATGATCTGACTTTGAACATGTCCTTACATTTAGCAGCTCCCTGGCTTAGGTGCCAGGGAGAGTTTGAATTTCTTACTGACTTGAATACACCATTTAATAAACTCAAATGTTTTAAATAGAGATTTGAAGGAAATAATATCAGGAGATATTTTTCAACAGAAGCTCAACAGGGCTTGTAAAGTGAAATCTGTTGGACAAAGGCAATGAAACTTGAAATGGTTTTCTTTAGTGGACTGCAGTATTAGAGGAGGTGAGCTCAAATTTAAATATATCCCCTGCCCAAAGGGGCATCTGATTCCAAGTATTTAGTTCTTTATCTTGGGAGACAGAGTTCATTGGGATTGATGCTTCAGTAAAAGAGAAAATGCTGTACAAGAAGTCAAGCAATTTCTTCAACTTTGAAATTAAAACCAAATCGAACCAATATTTAGATATATGTATTAAAATACATGAAAGAACTGAAGTCAGGCTCGCAGACTAATGTTAAATGTTTCCTAATTTCAAATATTCTCCAAGAAGTATGAAAAAAAGGACAGCTTGGGGTCAGTTACAAGATATTCGACAATTCCAGAATTACTGGAAGAAACAAGAGGGAAGTTCATTAAGTGACTGATGAAGACAGGCTATTTGAGTGAAATTTTTTTAAATATTTTACTGTCTTACAATAAATGAAAATCCTAACCTGGAGAAATGGCAAATTAATTAACATATTTTCCAGTACTTAGTGACACCTCAGGAGAGGGAAACTCTTAAAATGTGAAACCCTTGACATTGCCAGAATAAAAAAATAAACTACATGTCTCTCAGTGGGTACCAGAGACCTATATTATGTCCTACTGTTGGTTACAGAATTTTCAATATTTTCTTATCCTTTTTCACTCATATGAACTGCAGCTTATAGCAGTGGTAATCATTTCCTGTGTTTGAAAAAGAGATGAAAGCATTCATGGATGAAAGCAAGTTGGATTTAATCTCCTTCTCTCTCATCCAGTGCACTGTACTGATCATTTTCCAAAAAAACAAGACTTAAGCTCATTTTTGTCATGACAAAACTAGTTTCATAATAATCAGATGGCAATTCCTAGTGTACACAATTCTAATATAATTACCAGGAGGAAATGTAGAGGGAGTTGCAGGTTTGAGATAAAGAAAAGCCTGTGAATTTTGTATTAATGTCTCAGACTCTCTTATTTGTGCAAGTAATCAATCTTTCGGGGAGTAGAATAGTAATTCTTTGTGAAAAAATGACAAGAGTCTGAGGAAGAAAGAAGATAATCTGAGTTTCATTCTGTACACAGCAGGTCAGCTGTGATTGACAAAGCTCATCACAAAACTATAGCTCCCGGAATAATCCCAATAGCAGAGTTTCATTTGCAGCCGAAGCAGTGTTAATGACATGTTTAACAGCTGCTTGTTGAAGTTTGGAATCTGCATTAACCTGCAGAGCAGTGAACAGAGAAATGAGGGGAAGTATTGAAATCAAGCCCTCATTATGCCGACAGCCCAGGGTAAGGGGTAGTGAGGGGTGCGTGGAGCGGGAGGGCGGAGAGGCAGGTTCGGACGGCTCGGTTGCAGATGGGGATAGTGGAGGAGATGACAGCATCCAATCAATGAACACAAAAGGCTGCACAAGGGAACTGGCACGCTTGACTCAAGACACTGAGGAAGGGGGAGATTAGACAGCTGGAATGAACAAAAATGGAGAGGTGGAAAACGAAGGACTGGCAGCATGGCTTGTGAAGAGGAGAACCAGCGGCACCACTCCTTGCAGGTTATCATACTCCTCAGCCAGCTCATTCTCCAGTCTGTAGATGTTCTCTTTTAACCAAAGGCCTTTGTCTACCCTATAAAGGGGACCGATTTTATAGCATCCAGTCTCCAGCTGATATTACTTCTAAGATCAAATGCTATTCCCTATTGAAGAAACAAAGCCAAGACACTGAATGCCTTTCCCTGTCACACTGATATTCAGCAATCAGAAATTTAGAAATTCTGGTCTGACTCTAAACCTCCTATACCAGTGCACATGTTAAGAGCCTGAGTGTGCTTGAGCTGCCCATAGACTGTACTGTTATTCTTATTCCTAGTACTGGATCAGCTATGGGTTTCCATTACAGGTCATTTGAAGGCCATCCCTCACACCAATTATACTGGCTTTTCTTGTCTGAGGGACTTCTTAGTGTTTTTCACTGGACTGGGTTCCTCTTTGTTGCTTCCTGATACGGATGGGACACATTTAATCCTTTTGAAAATCATTTGATTTAGACTATAAATTGTCGGTGGAAGGCACTAAACTTTCACCTAAGTCCCAGATTGTCCTAGGCTTCCAAGCATGTAAATTCAAGCACATTACAGCCTGAACTGAAGAGCTTCTTAAGGACCTGGCTTAATGTCTTTCCAAAGACAGGCGCTTGAAAACATAGGCACAATTTTGGTTAAGTCTAGCTAGGCTAGACTCAGTAGATCCCTCACAGTACCCCTGATCTGCTACTATAGGGGCCCTTACCAGTAGCCCAAGTGACCAATCCTGGGAAGCTGGAAAAGATCTTTGTCTTTAAGAATATTTGTTATTCAAAGACAAGACATCCCAAGGATAAGCACTTGCCATGAAAAGCAAAACCAAATTTTGGAGGTGTGCAAGTCTGACACAAGTTTAGAGGTCACACTAGTGGTAAGGTCTACCATTCAAACTGCCTACTATTTTCTTATCATGCCTGCATCTCCAGCGTTTATTTGCTACCTCTTTTTTATTTTTATTTCAAATGTCTTTGTCTCTAGTGAGGGTCGAAATCTCTGCTCTGGAACAACATTTTCTGGGAAGCAAGCCAAAATACAGTTGATGCTCTCTGAAAACAACAGGAGAAAGCAGAACCACATTGAACTGGCATGGTCCAGAGGCTAGAACAGGAGTCAGAGACCTATGTTATATAAATATTTTCGCAGTGATTTACCATAGGACCAATGGCAATATTTCTTGACATTCTTAGTCAAAAGAGGTTTTGTTTACAGAAAAATCAAAATCAGGCTAAATATTGACTGCTCCTGTGGTCATTTTCTCTTACCTGCTTGGTTTCATGTGGTGAGCATATTTGAGACCCTTTTGGTGGGGAGTCTTTTCACAAGCATTTTTGCAGAAAGCCTTCTAAAATCTTAAGGCATATAGCAACTCAAATGCTGCGTTAGGGAAAAACTGGAGATAAATACACACATAAGTAAGGTAGAAATAATATACATGATCTGTGCCAGTTAAAATCTTCTGAACCTTCAACCTCAGAAAATATATGTGGGTTGTCATTCGAGCCTCTTGCTCAGAATAATTTTCATATCCCATGAAAAATTTCACTACTCTCTTAGCTGTCCTGTGGACTCAGGCATTAAAAATCAGACAAACTTTGGCAAAATTTTCTTATATTTAAACAACCATTTTCTGACACTGAATAAAGTCAGATACTGCTCGTGGTTTTTTCCTTATGCATACCTGCTAGCTATTGCATTATCAAGACTTAGATAGTATTGTTAATTTGTCCCCTAAAACATATGCAATGGATTTACACAGATCCTGGTGGTTTTGACAGTAAAATCTACTCCTGGGACAGTCTTCTTAATCCGTGTTCCCAAACAAACCTGAGGGCAAAGACTGAATGATAGTAAGTTGTTGAACATGAAAACAAATAACAAACAAAAGGAAATGAGATATATCTATGGAAAAATTTGACAGTGTGTTTAAACACTTTTGTTGTGATTTTCAGAGCTACTTTTTAAATAAAATTACTCTGTTAGATAGATAATGTTCTCAGAAAGGGCTTAAGAAACCTTATTATTTTCAGCTCAGCCTTTAATTTTGCAGTGGCCAAGGAAGTTTATTACAGAGAAAATAAAGTCAGAAGAAGGGTTAGGCTTTGAATATAAATACACAAAATTCGCAGTCACTAGAACTAACCACTATTCAGTTGCTACTTCATTCTCTTTCACAATATCAGGGCTCTATAATTTCTCTTGAATTTTAACATAATTTATGAATTTTAATATTTTCCATATGATAATAGTAATCATTGGGGGAATTCCTTTCATTGTGTACTGCTTGCACTCTCCATATCTGATTTTGTCAAGTGCTTTATCTTCTCTTTGGCTTCTCTGCAATAAATACATTCTAGTATTTCACTTCTAACAGTAAAAGCTCAATTTCACCTGCCTGTGCAGTGGTTGGAAGCCAAGGATTTGCTGAAACTCGGAGATGAAGTATGTAGGAGCCCAACTATGAGAGTTTCCTTGGAGATAAATATTTCCCACTGTAAGGAGTACAACTTTGTTTGAGGATTCCCTTTGGGAAACAATACTGCTGTTGTCGTCTGCAACGACCATGACTTTATACCAGGTCTACTTATTTATGTTCTCCATTAATATTATCCAGCATTTCAAGTGCTTTAGAGAGACAGCAGAGTGCTTCACCATGACAGTAACTGAAGCACAGAGAGTTGAAGGGACTTACCTGAAATCCCTCATCAGACCAGAGGGATACTCTTTCCCATTCCTCCTGTCACACACCTTCCCTATGCACAGTATTTTGCAACCTGACAGTTGAACTAGCAACTCTTTCAGCTTTGTCGAGGTAAATTGTCAGCCGTATTCCAGGAAATTGGGATAAACCTGTAGAAACTATGATGAGGATACTGAAATGTCCACAAAGCCAGCAGCTGGACTTAGATATACAGAATAAAAATATATTTTTGTTGATTTTACTGACCAACGAGCACCCTTACCAAAAACCGCTTTGACATTAAAGATGTTAATCTGTGACTGTGTTTATGCTTCATCATGAAGAAGTGTCTTCACAGGCAGTGGGATCAGCACTTCGCACAAGAAGGAATTGTCAAAACAGGGATTTCCCTGTAGGAAAATGGGAGTATGCACAAATAGAGAATACACTGATTTTCATTCTGTTTCAGCATAAAAATATTACAATCATCCTGTGGCTTTTCTAAAGTTGTTTCGTTTCAGACCAAGGAAAATAAAAATAAAATAAAATAAAATAAAATAAAATAAAATAAAATAAAATAAAATAAAATAACGTAAAATTAAATTATAAAATAAAATAAAATAAAATAAAGTAAAATTAAATTAAAAGGAAAAAAAAGAGGAAAAAATGAGAAAAGAGGCTCAGCTTTTGCCTAAATACATGTACATTACACACACACACTAATTTGGTGTAAGGAAGCGAGAAGATTTTGACACCTTTTATTGGGAGCATATGCTATATTTGCCGTTAGCATTTCAGGACCTTTTTTTATAGCTAGATAAGAATGGGGTGGCAGAAACATAAATGAGAATCCAACTCCATACCTGTCTGAACAAATTTCTTGCACTAATGGGTTGAATTACAGGAGATGATCTTGTTGCCATATGTGCATTTTGCTCCTCTTAACCATATGGTTTTACTGCTAAGCAAAATATTTCTAGATTTCTATTTTTTTCATCCTCAAGCTGGGACAAATGTCAGCTTTTTGAAATTTTTCCCACATTGAGAATCAGGGAAAAAATTGTATTAAAGCAGTTAAAATATTTCCTTTATGTCTCAGACTTTCACAAAAGTTTACAGTAAATTACTCTAGCTTACTAAGCAATCAGTTATTTTCTGCTGGAAATAGTGATATTTTTAATACAGCTAAGTTCAAAACAGACTGATAATTTACCAGGTTTTTGAAAAGTTTGAATGAATCGGTATATTTAACAAATAAGTGCCATTTCAGTTGCAAACTTTTTCGAGTCATGTAAAATAAACATAATGCATGCTTTATGATTAGAAGGGAAGCCAACAAGCTTTTTCTTAGTGCAGGAAATTACTTAGGGAAATGTGAATGTGGGAGGGAGAAGGTAGACAGAGGTAGGTTTTGTATAAGATCAGAGGTTTCAAATCAGGCATGGAACAGGACAAAGAGAAGCAAATAAAATAAGCAAATAAAGAAATTGCAAAGCAGAAAACAAAAGAAAAGGAGCTTTGGTAAGGACTGTGACTTCACCTGTGGCTGAGAGAAAATATGAAGTCCGTACTTTGTCACTAAGCTAGCTATGACTTAAACAAAATGCTGCCCTTATTTTGGATTGGAGTCATAAAACCATATGGTCCTAAGAGAGCATTAAAATGGGCCTGTGATTTCAAACCCATTACCACATATAATACAACTAACTGCATACCTTGTGTGTCTCTTGGTTTAGTTTCAATGAAAAGGGTCGGCTTCACAGATCCTTAGTCTAACCCATGATTTGAACCAAACTGGTGAGAAAAGCCAGGGACAGATTTGCTTCAACAGTAGACTCATGAGCTGGGAATAAAATGCTAATGCACCAAATCCTTGACTAGCTTTGCAGAGAATGATAGAAGCAGTCAGAGCATCTCCCCTTTGAAATTACTTGCTAAATGGAGGGAGAAATGGTGGAGAGCTAGGTGGATGAGTGACAGCCTTCTTTTAGCATTTTCCCTCTCCCAATGTCCCTCTCTCATTACTATAAGAAAATATAAGTGATCCTTGATCTTTCCCTTGATCATACACATGAAAAAAGATCAAGACCACTGGTTAACTGAAGAGGATGGGAAAAAATGCAGAAATTATTTCCACCACATTGGAAGGCAGAGATACTGGTTCTCTGCCACAGTTTGGGACAGAATGGAGCAAGAACTCCTGCTCTTCAGTGGCCATGGCTAGGAAGCATGTTCTCCAGCTCCATCATCCAACACTGTGAACTGCTGGGGCTTCCCCCCCTCCCCCTGGGGGGCAGGGGGCCCTGGGGTGGAAATGTGGCCTGGACACGGGGTTTCACCTTGTTCCCTGGTCACATGTACCCAAGTTCTGTGTCCCTATTGGTCCCAAATGTTCCCCCCACTCCGAGAACTCTTTGATGCTCCCATGATTCTGCAGTCTTGGAGCAGACTCCCAGCCATGTGAGCTGGAAATAAACATCTCTGAAACATCTACAGGAAACAGCATTCCCTTATTCTTTCCACGGGCCCCACTGTCTTCAGGAAGGTTGCAGGAATACCCCACTGCAACAGTGAACAATTTTCCTGGTTTTCTATTGCAAGACATGGTTATTCCATGTTAAGAAACAAGACACCTGGGATGCTCACCTTGCCAGAGCTAAAGGGGCAGAGAGGGCCTGCTCTGTTTTTTAACAAATCTTCCCATTCCTAATAAGCCCTTAAACAACTCATAAAGAGAGATCTTATTCTGCTTAAAAACGCAACATGG
Organism: Dryoscopus gambensis; assembly: GCA_013389985.1. NCBI lineage: Eukaryota > Metazoa > Chordata > Aves > Passeriformes > Malaconotidae > Dryoscopus > Dryoscopus gambensis. The sequence goes on from WEIT01009071.1 coordinate 11,478, forward strand.
ATCTAAAAGCAGATGCATTCTCGGTATTAGTGGGAGCAAAGATATGGGCAATTACTGCTTATTTCATAAACATTTTAGGTTTTAAGAAATCAATTAATGCAAAGCTAATGCATGTTTTCCCTGATGTTTTTAAAGGTCACCCACCCTTTTCTTTCAAAGATCAAAAGCATGAACTAATACCATAGTAAATGTTCAAGCCTACAAAGTGTCCCTCCTCCGTGACATGGCTTAGGTGTTTGTTCCTTTCCTTGCTTTGATCTTTTCCCAGTAGCATGCAAGCACTGTAACCTTTAAGTCTGAATTGAACTTGCAAACTCCTAATGACTGAGCAGGTTCAAAACTGAACAGAAGTAGTCTTTTCCATTCATTGCTAGTAGGAATAGAGGAGTTTTTCAGACTTTACATTGTCAGCATGAAAGAAGTTGCCTATGAATATTTATCTTCAAATTAAAGAGAATTTTCTACAGCTTATGCTAAAGCTAAATTTTACCCAGTTTCATGATGACACTGCTCTTACAGAAAGCACAGTTTTTGTCAGTATCTCTCAGGAAAGAGAAATATTAGATGAATCTTTCAATGGCAACAGGAATTTACCCCCTTATCTGCCTAGCATGGCAGTAAATAAGCTCATGAAGCATCTTTTTAAAAGATCATTGTCTCCCAAAACTATAATCTAAGAATTTAGGGAAGAAATTAAAAGACACTTCTGGAGCATAGGAGCTGATGCAGTTTGGCCATTACTACCTTGCTGGATTTTGGAGCATTATAATCTCCAGTGAGGCTCTTGTGTCAGAGTCAGCTGCAATGGTGACAATCACTTACACCAATTGACTCACACTGACCATTTGCTCACCGCGTTTCCAAACCAAAGTTTATAGCAAATGGAAGAAACCAAAATATTAATATTGGATGGTTTTTGTAAACAGTTGTATTTTCCTGCGGGGGTGGACTAAGATGTTTCATTCTTGCTTTGGATGAAAAATTATTGAATGATAACCTGAGTGTCAGTCTGGTCAAGTCATACTTTTAGTACGTGCTAAAGCCTGTTAGAAACATACCAGCACTTTCTCCTTGAATTTAGAAGTATGACTTTACTTATGGTTCTGCGCAAAGACAGTGATTCAATTCCTAAATTTTTGTTTATTATGTGGGTAGAAGGTTAGGTACTACATATCCTCCTTAATATTACAAATATAGTTATTTCAGAGCAAAATAATGAGCCACTAAAAAACAGATCTTTGGGAGACTAGAGTGAGCAGTAAATCACTCTGTTAAAGTTAGCTGTCTTTTTCACAATTCTACCCATTATTAAAATCTCTTTTGAAGTCTGTGAATTGATTTGAAGCAGAACTCTGTGGATATCCGATACACTCTCTCCAGGGGAATTTAGAGATTGCAGCATGTTCTGAAAGAGCAATGAACTTACTGCCCCTTTCCATGATGTCAACAGAAATTCCTGTCCTAGACAGATAGCAGCCATATCTCAGTAAAAAAACAGATTGAGAACTGCTATTTTGTTCTGGGATGGTTAATTTGGGTTTCTTATTCAATCTCCATTTTGGTGGGGATGAACTGTGCTTCTAGACAAATTTTACAGGCAAAAATTGAAAAAAAAAACACCAAACATTTTATTTGCTGCATGTATGTTTGTAATGGTTTTTCTTGGCAGGTGATCACATGAATATGCAGGAAGTAGTTTTAACATTCTTCTTTTTCTTCTTTGCTTCAATCTGTTATTTTTTTGCATTTGTACTATTCATTTACCTCCAATTTAAGAAATAGTAATTTTTGAAAAATAGTACTTATCAAAGGGCACCAACATATGCAGAATTTGCCCAGAAACAATCCTACCAAAAGTGGCTGATAACCACAAATTGTTTTTCTGACTCTGAAGTATTATGAAAAAAAATAACAGTCCTCTTCTTGCTCAAGCAGCCAGCATGCTGCACTAAAGCTAAAATCTTACTTGAGGTCTGGTTATCAGAAAGGAGAAAACTTTGATTCTCAAAGTCAGGAGTAGATGAGTGCACATCATAGCAATGTTATGATCATTTAATCGTTTTTCCATAAGAAAAGATTAAAATGCCTTAGTTCTGCTAGATTAAATGCTCATTCAATAATTGCAATGGACAGAATGCTTTCAGAGTAGGAGAATTAAATTAAAAGAAAGACAACTATAGAAAATGTACTAGTGGTAGAATTAGACAATGTTTCATCAGTCCCTGATGTCTCTACAGTAATGAACCTGTCAAAAGATAATAATATTTTAGTGAAAGGTGTGATTGGATAAGTCACGTTATTTATTAACTGTTACCCTAAAATATCACTTTTGTCTTATTATTAAAGAATGGTTAGAGGGCAGCAGGGATGCCTGACATAAAGCATTAAAACATGGATTATGGCTATAACAGGCCATGAAGTGTATATGCTATGCTGTAAACTCTGTAGCACAACTGGCTAATACCTGATGACTCAGAGCATTCAAAGAACCATAAACCAATAGACTTTGTGCGAGGTCTTTGGACTGATCTGGTAATCCTGTAGTGTATTTAGCTAGCTTTCTGGAGCTATCTTTATCAAAACATCTTAGCCATCCAGTGGCTACAACCTTAGATTCTAAATTTGATTTTCAAAGCATTGCAGTGAACCACTTTCTTCTTCTGGTTTTTGGTTGGTTTGGGGTTTTTTTATTATGGTGGTAATGGTAATAGGCAGGAAGGTGTTATGGAAAATGGAACTATACAGCAGCAGCAAACTCAGCAGAAAATCACCGGTCAGAGATCACAATGAGCTCTCTGGTATTCCCACAGCATGTGCATTTTATTGCAAGCCCAGGCTAGGTCATCTAGTTATATGGTAAAAAAGGGATCTCTATAAGTCCACTACACAAGATAATGAAGAGGAAAAAATTACACAGTGGTGGTAAAGTTGAGAGCAAAAGAGCTATTATGAGAAGGGAAGGATGTGGCTCCTATAATGAGAAGGCCATATCTAAACCATAGATAGTGTGTACACAGAAAGTTTCACTCAAAACACTTTGATTTTGTTAAAGTAACGGGAGTGAAAAATCAGGAGTCCAGACTTCTGTAGCAATGCCTGACATTTTTACAAAAAAAAAAAAAAGGCACAAATAATTTTGTGCTTTTTTAAATCCATATTTCCTTGGCTCAGCTCAGGATCAGCAATTACAAGTAGGATTCTGCCAAATCATATTGCCCTGTAGCAGTTGCTGGTTGCTCAGAATAATCTGTCTTTCCTGTGGCTGTTAGACCACATCACACTGATAAAACGCAGAATGTGGCATTGTATACAGAAGAAGCTTTTAAACAGTAAATGTACAACATTTAACTAAGCATATGAGCTTGCCTAAAACTGGGCCTCAACTTCATTCTCAAGCAAAATGTATCTTGCATGTCCAGAAAGTGTTTTAAGAGAGGATGAAAAGTTACCAATTCTATACCAAGAAAAAGTTAGCCTTGTGGAAAGAGGAAAAGCTATTTAAAGTGAACCCATTCATTGATAAAAATGCAATTACTCCTGTTAGATGCAACTTGATCCAAAGTGCTAAGGGTCCTCATGTTCCTTGAAATATAAACCCTTCAATAAATCAGGGGCAGCAGCAAGATTTTGGCTTTTCCCATTACTGCCATAAGAACTTCTGTTAAATACATTAATTCAGTGAATAATAATGCAAAACTGGAAAACACCAAACTGGCAAAGTCCTACAAGTACACCTAAATTTTTGTGTTTTGTAAGAAAGGCTACTCATGAACAAACCAAGATGAATGACACACTGGGGCAGATACCAGAAGTGTGCACATCACCTCAGCTTCATCAGAATCATTGCACCCTCAGCACTCCCTCTTGCCAGCCGGCACATGGGGCCTTCAGGGCTCTTAGAGACACACAACACACGCGCATGCATACACACACCCATGTGGAAAGCTAAAATCCCACAGAGTGTGTATTTACATACATAATTCTCCTGCTTTGAAACTGAGCAAATTCCACCAGCTTTTTTGAAATGAATTAATGTTATCAAGACCAAAGCAGATGCTGAGTTGCTGAGAAAACCCAAACCCTGGAGCTAAAGGTACATCCCTTTTTGGTTAAACCCAAACCCTGTCCTGGTTTCCTTTCTGTGAAAAACTGAAATCCTGAAGGGCTTCCTGAGCTGGTTCCCACTTTTGAAATTGTAGCTGAATCAGTACTCTGGCACCAGTTTCCTGCCATACTCAGAATGATCATGAAGATCTTTCTCATGACAAACCAAGGCTCACTGCTGCTGGAGAAATGTCAAATATTTCTTACTGTTTGACTCTTCTAAGGATGATTACTGCCAACCTAATATGCAAATGGAAGTATCAGAAATATGCAGATTATACATATTTAAGCTCTAAAACAGGATTATATGAGAGCACTTACTATTGCAGTGTTTGTCATTGACACAACTTTATTGAGACAACTTGCTGTAGCAACCAAGGACAACACACATACCATGATGCCCAGTTTCACAGAATGCCCCTACAGGAGGGGAGCAGAATGGACACAAGCAAAGCAAATTTGTGATTTAATCCAAGGCTGAATGAACCATTGTCCAGAAAAAATACTGACCACAAAACACAAAGACAGTCAAAATATCCTGTAATTTGGAGGCCTCCCCAAATGCACTGCAAATCACTCATGACAGGAATTGGAGGTATCTGAGGTGGTTTGTGTAAGGGCTGTTAAACACCTTGTTTGCACCTTTATGGTTAGCAATTAGATGTTGTAAATACCTATCTAATACCCCCACACATACCTCTATACAATTACAAGAATCCTCCTGTCCCAAAGAAGTCCTGGACCACACAGTACCCTTTGGAAACAGATGTTTCAATGGAACAGAAGATAGCCCACTGTTCATGTTTTTAGAAAAGCAGTTAAACAAAATAGGGCAGAGGAAAGATTTGTCCTCAGTTCAAAATAGATGGACACTATTTGTAAAGTGGCAAAGCAAGAGTTAATCTAATTCCTTAAAGCTCCTTATAAAATGACAGTTCTTAAAAAGGTTGTACCTACACTTATAGCTAATGATGCAAGTTGCAAGGAAGTGGAGAATCAGGCCCAGTTGACTCTAATCCTACTGAGTAAAATATATATTTGTACATTAATCAGAGTGTGCACAGAAATACCTATATAACAATACATAAGGAAATGAAGAGATTTAAAGCACAGAAAACTCCAGATGCTGGTAAAGATTTTGAGTCCTTATTTTTAGCAGTCAGCATCAGCAAGATTGTCTTTCAAAGGAAGGAGAGAAACTGACTTCACAAAGACACTTGCATTTCAGGTCAGCGGTACTTAGGGAGTATTTCTGTTCCCAGATGGCTTCCTGAGTATATTTATAAGATGCAGAAAAAAAGGACCTGCAAATATTTCCGCACTCACTGCATTTTAATCTGGACAAGGGATTAAAGGGAGGTGCTTCCCATTGCTTGCATAACAGTCACTAACACACTTCACATGCCCATGCCTGTCTGAACAATTTCCATGCCAAAAGGACAGAAGATACTTGGCCCTTGAAGCCCTGCTACAGGAGCCACAGAAAACCAAAGGATGCATATGCACATCAGTACCAAGGATCAGACACAAGTTATTGCCACCCTCTGTTATTTACTCCTGAAATTCTTTGCACAAGCAACAACAATGTACAATGATCTGATAAACAGTACCGCTTTTTTTTCTTTCAAGGTCAGTTCCAAGAAACCCTTGCTAGAATCAGCTAATTAATTTTTGGCCTCTTTAACTACAGGGTATTTGAAGCCACATGTTATGAATCATTTTCAGTTGAGATATTAAAATCAGATTACAACAGAAAAGCCTTGTAAATATTTGCCTTCAAATGAGGCTAAGAATAAATATATATTCAGTAATTCATCCATATTTAGCAGATATTAAAAAGACAAAGCATAGCTTTAAATTCACTTATCATTTTATACAAAGAGGGGAAATATGAAACTTGGCTTGATTAGTTTGTTTCTTCCTATGCTTTGTAATACCTTATTAAAATTTGAACTTTGAAATTGATATTATCAGTCAAATAATGTCAGCAGAAATATTTAATCAGTGGTTAGAGGTTTATTAATAGAATTTTTATTTGAAGTGTTTTATGTCCAAAGATGAAAAAAAATAAAAAAGAAAGCCTGAAATGGACTTGGAAGGTTGATTTGACTTTACTGATCTCATTTTGAAACTCTACATAACGCGCTGCTAAAGAAAAATCTCTAAATCTAGCTTCCCACACACACACACTTCAGACTTCCAAGACTACAGAGCCCTCACTGAGTAACCTGTTCCTTTTTGACTGGCAGGTATTCAGGTCTTCATGTAACACAGGGTTCAACTGGCCTTCCACATCAAGCAAACAAAAACTCTTGTGCTCACTGGAAAGGTCTCATAAAAGACATTTTCTCCCTTCCTCCCTCCTGATAATATTTTAACCATTAAAGAATGTCCACAGTATAGAGGAAATAGAGAAATGATCGCTTCTTGTCTGGTTTTGACAAATGAGTAGTGTTAACTTATAAAATAAATTTGTAGACCTCTGATAGACCAAACCCCAAAATTAAATATAATTATTCTGACAAAAATGAGAATGACATTGCAGAGCTTCCAAGGGTGACATTAGAAATAAAAATCACTTCAGAATTTTGCTTATAGAGGAGCCACATTTATGGAAATCTGAGTGTCTGTCATTCATAGTATTCCATTTTGTGCTACAGCAATGACATTGGAAATAGATTTCAGTTTCCCTGTAAAGTATCTTTTCATCTCCATTGACACATGCACCAAATACTGCAGAACGCAACCTATAAAGAAATATATATGAGAAATAGAATCATGAAGTCTTGCTGTGTTTTCTTGTTTTTCCAGTAAATATTCTAGTTGTCGGCCCTGTCAGTTATGAATTTGCAAGGATGGGATTTATCTTGAAAATAGAGGAAAGAGAGATGGACAGACAGGAGAGGAAGAGACAGAGGGGAAGAGGGAAGAGGAAGGAAAGATGAAGGTGACAGGGAAGAAGGGAAAAGGGAAGGGGAAAAGGGGAGCGAGAGGGAAGGAAGGAAGGAAGGAAAGAAAAATAGAAAACAAGAAAGAAAAGTGAGAGGGGAAAGAAACAAAAGTAAATGAAATAATTAGGAGATAGAAAAATAAATGTGTCTAACTGGATAAATTCTAATAAGTCCCCCAGTATTTCAGTGAAAATGGCAAGGAATAAAATGTTGATTTCGCAGGAAATCTGATTTCAAAAGTCTTCAATACTCTTAAACTTATAATTTGAAAAATGCAATGTCTCTAATTATAACTTTGTTACCACCAAAGTCTTCCTTGTGTAAGGACAAAATAGAAGAATTCTGCATGTAGTCAAAAAGATCCCCACTAATGTACCAGACTTTCTTTTTGTCACACATACATAGGTCCAGATATTTGATTCATATGAAAAGTTCAGGTCATAGCTCTTAGAAACAAAGAGGGAAAAATAATGCTCACCACTTCATCATGGTTTTATCAAGTCGAGTACAAAGCCTAAAATCTAGAGGTACTTGCAAAGAGCTGATTATCCTTCGTCAAAACTAAAAACAAAACAAAGCCTTTCGGGTCTCTACCTCCCTGTTGATTTGCAAATGCCTACCTTTGATAATGCTCCATTATACCACTAGAGGTTATGGCATTATCCACTGTGAGCAGTTCATGGAGACAGACACTAAAAAGAGGACTTTGAATTCTCTACTTGACATTTTCTTTCACAATGAAACTTATGAAATGTTTAGAAATCGCTCTACAGTAGCAGGGTGAACATGTTGTTTCACTCCTGAAAACTTGACTAAAATCACACAGCCACAATTGAACTTTCTGTACATAGCAAAAGGAGCTAAATAAATTGCTTTCCCAGGACTATGAAAATAATGATGAGAAGGGTGAAGACGGGTGCTTATTACAAGCATGAAGTATTAAAATAAGTTATATAAAAAGTTTGTAACAGGGACTCTGCTGCTGGTGCTGTTTTACAACCAGTTTGCAGAAAATCTCCATGTCTAATGCTCTTCCTGGCACTGCTTCTTCCACCCCTCAGCCCCATCCACAGGTGCTGGGTGCCATCCAAGGCAGGAGGATCACACGCCATCTGCAGCAACCCTCAGGAGACCTCAGCAGATAACTGTAGAAATTCACTTGGATTTTTATTTCAAGCAGCATTAACCCTTAGTCCCCTTCCTAACCTTCCCACTCAGTGAAAAAATCTTTTTTCAGGTATGGAGAAAAAAAATCAGCCAAAAGCAGTAACACATTTCCTGCCAACCAAACACTTATCAGAGGCAGAAGCTTTGAGTCCAACTGTGCCTCAATTTACAGAGACAGCTTCTCACGCCAAACAAGAAAAAAATAGAAAATTCGGGAGGGAAGGTTTCTGCTTTGTACCCCTTCACCCCAGTCTGTTTTCCTTTTGGTTTGGGGATTTTTTTTTTTTCCTTTTTGTAGCAATATTGTTCGGTGCATATAGATGCTACTGTTTGTAGCTTTTATCCTGCAGAGTTTTCTTTGTTGGGACAATGTTAGCACTCACACTTTCTTAGGAGGCTTTAGCCATGTGACATCACTGGTATAGTAAAGCAAGCTTTGATATTTTAGTACTTTTACAACTGAAAAAAAGCTATCAGATTTGAGATTCGTCACAAACAAAAGGGCTGATAGCTGTTACAAAAGATCAGCTTTCTTTTAAAAGTGTCCATTACTAATGAATATAGTCTAAATATTTAGATATTATTTGGTTTAATCCAATTCTAAATGTCAGAGATATTAAAAAAAGCAGTTTATTTAGTCCTGTTTATCTTAATATTATCTTAATATTCACAACTTACATTTTATTGTAGGAGAATTTGAAAACAGCAATGGGAGATTGTCAGAGAGAACCACAGAATTTGTGTCACTGGTCTGCAGAAGAGGTTCTTCTCCAAAGAGTAATGGGAGTCCTGCACCAAATTAGCAATAATATTAAATGGCAAGTGTTGCATGATTATATCAGCACTGCTCGTATTTTCTCTCCAGCACCCCAGTATACTGAATTAATTCCATATTTCCCTTGGGTTGGAGGCAGAAAATAGCATTAAAAGATGTAAAATAACATGCCACCATTTTTAGTAGGGGGACTTATTTGTGGTGTTTTCTTTAGGATTGCAATCTCCTGAAGAGCTAAAGGGCACGGTTAGTTTAACAGGGTTTGTATGAGACAATGGCTCCAGTATGCATCCTTTGGGCAAGTCCACGGGACATAGCAACCAGCTGGGATGATCAAGCTGAAGTGTGCATAGACATCTCCCCTGAAAAGTAGCTATGGTCAGAAAAGCCCACTTTCTCAGGCACACAGGGCTGGCTGAGAATCATTTACTGCTGGCAGAGAAGCAGTAGCCCCATCATGGACCTGACCTGAGACTTACCTCCCTTCTCCTTCACTGAGCCCATGGCAGGAGCCAAAGCAGATACACAGAGAACATGGTGGGAGCTAGAGACTTGGAAATGTGTAAGGAATGGCAGGGAAAAATGAATTCTGAAGGAGACATGGGGCTGTTCAGGAAGGGAGGGAGGAAGGCAATGGCTCACCAGGCTGAGCCTTCCATGCTGCAGAAGAGGAGCAGAGGAGGCTGTGTGCTCTCCCAGGAGGTATGCCAAGCATATGATTGCTGCTGATGGGGGAAGATTCTCAGCGAACAAGCACATTCTTTGTAATGCAAAGGAGATGTTTCATTACAAACCAGTTGAGGAGTGTTACTCCGGCTCTGCGGGTGCGTGAAACAGAGAGGCAGCATCCTGACCCATATGGCGTGACCCAGCTGTCGAGGCACCACGGCTGCATGGGCCAGGAGGCTGGTTTTCTGAAAATATTGCACAGAGTCAGCATCTGAGTTTTTATATTTAAACCCTTGAATTTAAGTGTGTGGCCACTCCCAGAAGGAATAGATCATGCAGTTTCTCAGTGTGCAAGAATAGCTACGACCTCAGCATTTAAAACAATATCCAAAACACATTTTAGGCAAGAAAGTAGCAAAATCACTCACTTCAGTACATGTCTTAGAGAAAAACACAGACTGGCTGGCGTCTTTTTGGCTTATAATACCACCTACATGGCCACAGCGAGAAACTTGCCCTGGCGAAACCCTGCAATGCTTGGGTTGCAAATGTTGTTGAGAAATCTTTAAGTCCCCTGAGGGGACTTTTGTTTTTAACCAGTTTAAAATATTTCTATCCAGCATTTCTATCCAGTTCCTCAGTTTTCCCCTCTAATGAATTAAATCAATGCACGGGGCCCAACTTTTTTGCTGCTCTCCTACCATATGAAAATGATGCTGATGTGTGCTTCGTGCTGCCTTTTCCCCATCACCCAGTGGGTGAATTTTGTAGCCTGCCTTGTTAGTGGCACAGCAGGCCGCCAAAAGGAAACCGAGTTGTTTGTATGAGATGAGATGTTGGGCTGCCAACTGTTATAAATCTTGTGCTACTTACAGCTTCGGCTTTTCTTCAAGTCTACTCCACCCCCTGCTGTGGCTTCAACTGTTGGAGCAACATTAGGAGGCACAACCGAAAGCAGTAATATTGGCATTCGTGGGGAAAATAAGAGAAAATGCGAAGCAGAAATGTTTCATTGCAAGAACTATATGCATAAGACCTGTAGCCGCAGACATCTGGGCTCTGTGACAGTGGAAAGGGGATTTGCCCCCTGCAATATTTACCTGTAGCTGTATACATTGCCACCAGCTTGTTTTGTAAGTGTAACTGCTTGTAACCTTGCACGTGCTTCCCCACTGTCATATCATATTAAATGAGCTATAATTGTAGCCTATTAGAGTGCAATAACCTAAAAGTGATAGTGCATGACAGCACCTGTCAACACGTCATGGAGGATTGTACAGAATGCTGAATTATACCCATTTTATACCACATTAATGAGGCAGCTCATTCTTATCCAGTCATAAATAAACAGGTTTCAATTTCTTTATACGCCATGAGAAGCTGGTTGTTTTTTTTCCCTTTTGCACAGAGAGCCACAGAAGTCATGATAAGGTGATATATTGCCTTAAAAGGGATGTCAGTGTGGTCATTAATGACAGTGAGGATGTTATTTTTATCATTATTAATTGTTTTATGATCCATCTTGGTGTGACTGCTTCTTTCCATTTTTTCTGGAGAAAAAAGTATAGAAACACATAACGAAAAACAAGACTGGTTGTCTCTAATAAACTTTTAATATAAAATAAATTGTTTGTCTGATTGCTTCAGCAACACCCAGAGGACAGAGTGATATGGGCAGAAACCTGATCCCCTTAAGATCAGTGGCTGTGCTGGGGCCTAGTTCCTTTTCATAAACTCTTTAAGTCAGAGTGGGGATGGGAGGAGAAAAAAGGAAAATGACAGTAGGGAGAAGAAAGACAGAGAATAAGAGGCTTTCAGACAAATCAAAAGGAAAGCAAATGTATCAAAGCACATGTATAGTGCCCATTATTTTCCGTAACCTAACTAGATCAAGGTGTCTTCATTTCGAAGAGCTGCTTAGGCTTCAGAGCCATAAATAACTGCCTGTGCTCTTCTGCTGAGCCCATGTGAGGAGAGATCGATACAGTCCCCTGTGAGCAAAGATCTCATCCCCCTGACCGAGACAGAGGTCCTGAGCACTAAATGCACCAGGTCGGTGTTTCTGAGAGGTGGATGCAGGAAGGGTGGTCATGTTAGACAACTTCTTTCCTCTTCTTGCTCAAAGTTACTTAGCTAATGTAAGAAGTGATCCATTCAGGAACTTTTAAGTGTATATAAATTACAATGTGCAGAAATAAAGCACACTTAAGGGAGAGACCCAATAAAGAGTAGATGGTGTTTATAAGAGAGAAAATATTTTCAATATAATGAATATTAAGGGACTGGGAAAAACTGGCTACCAAACAAAATGATCACTAAATTCTGATCCTTTGCCAGGCATCTCCCACAGGGTCTGTGTGATGGGTGTCTTTAGGTTCCTGGGAAACAGCCTCTGCTCCTTCTTTGATCTTTGAACTGTTGCAGGAAGAAGAGCAAGCTTGAAAGCACAGACCACAGGAGGCACACAAGCTTTTCCTTAGGGAGTGAAAAAGAGAGATCCAGCCTTGGGAGCTGACACCTGGGCAGTCAGCGTGACCAGACAATGATCTCGCCCATCCTCAGCTCCACACGGGACCCCCAAACCGCCCTCTGCACCTCAGGTAACCAGCAGCTTGCTGCAGGAATGATGACTTTGGAACTACAAAAAATGCCCGTGATGCTTATCTGAATACTCTGACACCACAGGCTATTTTATTCTTATTTTTTTCTCAGGACTGATGATGGGTAATTTTGCCAGTAGTGGGTGTTACGGACTGCTTAAGTAAAATTTTCTTCATTTATCAAGGCTTATTTACATTATTTATGTACTACTTAAAAATAAAAAACTAAATTCTTTCCTCATTTGAATATTTTCTCCGTAATATTAGCTTCATAATAGAGGAATAGATTTAGAATTACATTGTTGATGTCCAACAAAAGTGAGTTAAAAAATCCTCATTTGAAAATCAAGCCACCCTTTCCCTCAGAATTTTTTTACAACTTATCTTCCAGGAAATGCACTGTCCTGTGAAAGAAAGGTAGAAGGAGAGAGGGAAGTAGTGTTGTTAGGTACTAGGCAAACAGGTCAGGTCAAAATTGTTTCTGAAATTGACTTGATTTGGCTAATAATTTTGACTCAGAAGGACCATTCTTTCAAAAAAAGAGAAGTTATTTGCCTATTTTCACAAGATTTTTCACATATTTTCAAAAAATAATAACTTTTTTGTTCAGAAGTTATTTCTAAACTTCTCTAAATTTAAAATGCACTTAAACGAGTATTTCAATTCCTCCAAATAAATGAAGCATTAACTTTGACTTCAACTCCAAATCATTTTCCCTAACTTTTTTTTTTAATTTTTCCAAGAAAGCCAATAAAATTTTATGCTTCAGGTCAATCCAAAATGAATGGTTTTTTTCTTCAGTTTGACCAGTGAACTGAAAAATCAATTATTCACACAACTCCTCTTTAAAATGGCTTGGAACCGTCTAATTGTGCATGTAGGCAGTTACTTACTGTGTGATCTTATCACTGCTCTCCTAATTCTTGCTCTTTTCCCGCCTAGCTTTGTTGTGTTTTGTTCTAAGTCAAACCACAGGCTGTTGCAGTCAGACATTTTGCCTTCCTGACATCTGAGATAAGTGTGTAGGGCAATTATTCCTGTACCAGTGGTACTTAAGCAGCACAGGGCTGTGTCCTTCATGTCTCCATCAGTTCTCGCTAGCCTCTGTATGCCTTCCTTGTTGCTGCAAGTGACATCCCCAGTACACAGGATTCATGGTCTTCTATTTTCTCCTGAAACTAATAATTCAGTTTTACAAATTAACCATTTAACCTTTCCTATCTAGCCTGTCCACTGCCATTTGAACTGGAAGCCAACTTAAGGAAGGGAACACAACAGAAACTTTTCAAATATCCATAGCAGAGGAAGAGCTAAGTGTTTGATTTCCAAACTGGAAAGCAGGTGAGAAGTAGCAAATGACAGATAAGGTTGTAAGTTTGGTTTCTACCTGCTCACCAACACTGGCAAAGCAAAAATAGATTAATGAAGGAGTGGTTCTTGGTGTAGATTTAACTACCAGATCATTCAATTATCTTTCACTATCTTTCCCAGATTTTTTGATGTTTGGTTTCCTAGTTGATTTTTTATTTTCTTTTTTTTTAAAGAAACATCGAGTACTGTTTTCTGGTCTCTGCTTAAACCAGTCTGAGTTAATTTCAATGGACTTATGCCTCATTTACAGTGTGGCAGTAAAAGTTTCTTTGCAACCTAAGAATAATGTTTTAACTAAGATGAGATGCACTGTAAAAATGTTTGATTCCTCCTCAAAACCAAATGGATATTTCACCTTGACTCAGACAAATGGCAGATGCTGCCAAACACTGACTGTAGCAAGCAGAGACAGAGGAGAAAGGAAGGTTTGCTCATACACTAGCCCCCAGGTGACTATCAATCATTCATAAATTACTCCTGTGTTGTTCTGATTTTGTTTTTTCTTTAATGATTTTTAGTGTCCTTATAAAGCACGAGTGCATCTCTCTTCACCTCAAACTAACAATGCAGTTGTAACAAATCTTCCTCCAAACCTGATGCACAGTCTGAAAAACATGTTTCTCTCTGAAAGGGGACTCACTGGAAGCTTATAAAACAAGAATCTTTCTATTTTTAAAGTGTTTCCCATATATCCTCTGGACATATAAGTCATAGCTCTCTGCCTCTGCGAATGACGGAAACTAACCAAGAATCTCTGCATTAGGCTGCTGCGTGCTGTTTCAGTGCACTGAAAATACACTGGTGGGGATGACAGTGAGCAATCAGCAGGAAGCTTTCACAGAAATCCTGATGCTAGCCTGTTCTCCAGCAGCGGAGAACTACTATTTAGATCTTTGGGATCCTAGCTTAGAAGGCAAAAGATGTCAAAGATGGCCAAAGAAAAACCAACCAAAGTCCAGACTCCGAGACTAACCAAGAGTTTGTTCGAAATAAGACTTCACATTTTTGGTGTTAGTCATGGCCTCCTGAACCCCCAGTGCAGGCCACAGTCTCGCACACAGCAGAGAGAAGGAATCAGCACCTGACACCAGACCACAAGGGACAACTCTGGGAGCAACAACCTATATCACTAGCAGAAAGCCACACACCATTTCATATGTAGGGAACATCCTATGGAATAAATTTTACCTACTTAATTAACTGTACTTTGCAGTTCTCTATTATTAGCTGCTGAGGGCAACTGGTGCCTTGGCACTGCAGTCAGCGTGGATTGCATACACAGCCTGAACCTGCTAATTGAGTATGAGGAAGTACATGCAGCTCGGCTGGCTGATGGCCCAGGCTGTGCCGCACAGCGAGCAGAGTGTCTCAGGGTCTTCTGCCCTCAGAAGGACACTCAGTACAACGGTGTGTTAAAGTAGCACCACCTCTGTAACCTATTCATGAGGAACAACTTGCCAAGCACTTGCCCACTACATGATATCAAATTTGACACCTGATTTGCAGAGGCTGTGCTGGGTACAGAAGGAGGCTTCCTTCTCCTCAGCTGCATTTCTAAATGAATCTTAATCTGACACACAAGTACCACCCACATTTGCCAGCTGACACCCTGTGCCAGGCTCTGCTCCCAGTTTTGTAAACTCCATGAAGACCCCAGGGACAGCCAAAGTGCAACACCAAGCAGATCTGGGGGCCTTGTTTTGGAGCTTGGTGGTGGTTTTTGCTACTCCTCTATGCCAGTGAAATTTAAAAAGATGAGTACAAATAATGCAAACTTATGTAATGCTTGACATCGATTTCTTCAACATCTGAGCTCGCTACAAAAGATTGCAGTTTAATTAGAATGGCTTACATCCAGCAGTTGTATTCAGAATAAACAAAAATTAGAACATAGGGATAATTTTTTTCCTGAAAGTAGCTCAAATAGGGAGAGGGGAGAATTTATTTACATTCACACATTCTGCATGTGCTTTAGAAGCACACTGCCAGGGCAGATACTTGTAGTTGGAGGCCAAGGGGAGACCCTGCAAGCTGAGTTAGATGGGGTCCTTGTCCAATGAGATAGTGGGAAAAGGAGGGACCGATATTAGGTCTCTGCCCAGAACCATTTTTTTTATGGTGCCCCAACTCTACTTAAAGTACAGGAAAAGATTTGCAAAGTCTGATTGTCTTCATAGATGATTTCCTATCTTTTGAACTCCTCTTCTTGCTGAAGGTATCATGGGTGAATCACATGAGCTTTGATCTGAGCCTTTCCCAACACCCCATAAAACACAGCTTTGCATACCAGGGCATGAACAACAGCAATAAAATGGGTGCACTTAAGTGTAGGATTTTATGGATCCATCTGCCATCAAATGCCAAGCATTTCTTCACAGGAGAAACACGTTATGAATCTAAGCAGATGCCAGGTCTCACCAAACTGTACACTGACAGCAAAATATCAAGCCATAACCATAATTGCCTGACCTGGTTGCTACACTTTGGAGATGAATCTAAAGAAATCAGTGATGCACTGACTCTGAGGGAGTACTTCAGGGAATGGAGATGTAAGGAGATGATGCTGAGGACACTCAAGTCCTTTCTCTGTTTACCTTTGACCAAACATGGTCTTCACCTGCAGAGTTACCTGAGTTTCTCTGAGGATGCAGAAGAGGGAAAGATGTACACAATATTTATAATCAGTTGAGGAGATGTCACATTCATCCTGATCACATTACTGATTCATCCTGATCCCTGGGAATGGCAGAGCACAAGAATAGGCATTGCTACTGCACAAAACTGGTAAATGGCGTGCAGAAAAAATAAGGGCACTGTTGAAGTATGTGGATAAGTAAATGTGACCCCACATTAACAGAATCATGGAGTTATTTTAGCTGGAAGGGACATTTGGAGGTCATCTGCTCTGATTACCTTCTCAAGACTGGTCTTGCTTAGTTATTAGTAAGTCAGACCTACCATAGCAAGGGGGTTCAACCAGTCATAAACGACATGGTTTTTAGAGCCCTGGCAACATCTTCTGACACCCTCAGTGCCCCTGAACACAAAGAAGTTGTCTGAGTCCCTGATGAGGGATCATGCAGTGTTCAAGCTGCTGCATAGCACTTACTGAGCCTTCCCACTGGATAAAACTCTTAAGAACTGGGTCCACCTCAGTTTTCCCAGCAAGTGAAGCAATCCAAGCCAGGCCCAATGTTCATGTCACCAGAGTGTGTTCAGAGCATGCCTAAGAGGAACTTTCTGTGAGATAGCAAATTCCCCTCTGCCTCTTCACATAGTCTGTATTTGCTGTCACAGAAGACATACTGTACAAAGGTATTCTGGGGTCAAGACACGTGTGAAATATCTCCAGATAAATGTCCTTCCCACTGTCTCCCATTCATTCTTTTCCTCTCTTCTCTCTTCCCTCCTTGATTTTGCTGATATATAGACTCCCAGTATTGCTTGGGAGAGGTGATCATTTGACTTCTACCTTCCCAGGCCTCCAAACACCTTCCCAGCTGCAAACACAAGGGCAGAGCATGGCCAAGCACTTGCCAGAAGGGTCCATGCCCTGAGAGAGACATTTTATTTGCACAGACAAAAGCTACCCCTGCACACCTAGGTGCCAGAAAAGCCTGACCACCCAAATGTTTGTGCAAAGGGAATAAAAGGAGCAGGAATGTGATCAGATGGAATCACTAGCTAGCTTTAGCAAACATGGGCTCTAATTAATTTTTTCCTCCCATTGTTTACACAGCTTTGTATGTAACTGAGAGCTGAACTGGGCTTATCAGTAATTACCAACAGTTCTGGAAACTTTACATGTTATTGTGCTGTGTTACTACACAGGGTAGTGATCCATGAAGATGTGTGTCTCTGCATTCATTGCTAAGCAATGCTTTAAAAAAATCAAAATCTCCTCCGACCCGCTATTATGGTTGCTTCGATGAAGGGGAAAAAAGGAGGGAAAGCAGAGGGTGGCAGCACGTCTGCTTCAGATCTAATTATGAAAGTTTCCGGGACACAGTGGCGTGCTACCTTGGCGGCAGTGTCAGAGGATGCTCTGCCTGCAGCCAGACTTCTTTCCCAGGCCTGGAATTGCATTTTCCCATTCCATAGTGACACCTGCTGGGAGCAACTAAGCGGAGACTCCCCTGCTGCTCTGCTTGGCAAGGGGCTGAGCAGTGCAAAATGAAGGGTCTACAGCAATCAGGCAGATTGATTCCCCTCCTTTCCTTACAGATTGAGCCAGGCTCTTATCAGAGGGAAAACGGATGTCTGCAGCATGATTAATGCTCAGAAACACCCCATACAAGCAGCCCCTAAGACAAGACACTGGAGCATCAGCTGTAGGCCTGCAGGAGAAAGGAGTGAAGAACATCAGAGGCCTGTTTGCTGCGGAGGGCCAAATTTAGCCCATGTAGCAGGGAGGTGAAAGCAGGGTTGAATTTTTCCCCTTTGCAGGAGCTGAAAGGTCATATGAAAGGAAAGGTCATGCTCCACTTGCTGTTTGCTCCACAGTCTTTCTGTAAATATTGGGCAGTGTAGGAAGAAAATGTCCTGGGCCAGTACCTTTGGTACCTGATTCGATACAGTCATTGTGATGGCAGCCCAAACTGTGGCTTCTCTGTGCTTTCTATTCTCCTTTCCTCCTGAGGATTTCACTGTTCCTGCCCAGCATTTAGATTCCGTCATGCCTGGCATGTGGGCTGCAATGCATGCATGCAATAACCAGAGAAATGGAAAAACCTTGCCCTAACCCTGCACTTTCCTTTCCCCCTCTCGAAGCTGAAGGGAAAAGACAACTCAGGAGGAAAAGTGCCAAAATGTTTTAGAAATAAATGACAGACACCAGAGTCATCACACATTTTCCTAGGCAGGATAGTAATTTCTGTAATGTATTTTTAACTGTGAGGAGTGATGGGAGGGAAGCCACTTAAATCTAATGCAAATGAAGGATTTGTCAGTTACGCAGTTCGTATAATGTCATACGTAGAAAATGTTATAAAAGTGGAGGGATTATGGTGAGGAGAGACATTTCTAAAATTGGAGGCCTTCTTTCAGGGCTTTAGCCCCCTCACTCTTTCAGATCACTGGGAACGTTTTTCTGCAAGGAAGGGCAGGAGTCTCTCTCAAAAACTGTGACAGCTCTCTAAGCTACATGTTACTTAAGAAACTTCACTCTCCTCACTGCTACCTCTTCCAGTTTCTGCCAACTGCTGCTTCTCCTCATTTCAGTTCTTCAGTGATCCCCAACCACTTTAAGCACAGCAGGGCAGTTTCCAAATTCTTCCAGGCTATTTCCTTCCTCACTTCAAGGCAATGGCAGCTTCTGTGACCAAAAACCTTATCTAATATGGAGGCTTTCCGCTGTTTTGGTTTTGATTCCAGATTGGATTAAAGGTGCTAGAACAGGACCATTTGTCCTGCTGATGCACAGTGACAGCATCAGTTATGGGCACATCTGGAATTTCTTCGCAGCAGTGGTTCAGTAGGGTTAATTGCACTGACCTCATTTATAAAGCACTTTGAGATCTTATGAATGAATATAAGTGTTTTTTTAAAAACCCAGTGTATTATAGTGATTAATATGTATTACTCTTATGGATAATTATTTAAGCAAGAAATTATTGAAGCACCCATTTACCACAAAAAGTAGAGCAGCACCGCAGTCACAGGAGCCTGGCAGGCTGGAAAGAGCATTTAGCCCAGCATTTGGGGCTGTCCTGCCCCACTAATGGCTTTGGTTGTTATTAAGGCTCCCGCGAAGGGTAAAAAGTGCTTAAGTGTATTAGCCTCTACTCGGTGAAGGCTGACAGACGTGCGACCCTCAAAATAAACAGGGAGGCCGAGATACCTTTAAATGGCGAAACCCTGAGCTAAGAGTAAATGCTGAGCCGCGGGAGCAGAACAGCCGGGCTCTCATTAGCGCTAACAAGCCGCTTTCCCGGGAAGCGGCTCCCGGCAGAGCTCCTTTCGAGGGGAAATGAAGCCCCCCGGTGGCCGCCGGACGCCTTGCAGCCCCCACTCCCGCTCCGCTCCCGCACCGCTCCCGGACCCCGCGCCCCGGCCCCGCTGTCCGCGGCTCTGCCGGGAGTCCCGCGGGTTTGCCCCGGCCCGGCCGGCCCCGTGGCGCACACAGCAGCACGCCCCTGGCCCACACATCCCCTCGCCAAAAACCTGGCCGCCGTCTCTCCCCAGCCCGCCATTATCAGTGGCCAAGCGAGAGTAAGCACCTCTCTCAGCCGGGGGGTTTCCGTCCTGTCTGCAGCAGGTAGCAAAGCGGGGGGACGTGAGTGTCACCCATGTTCCCTCTCAGTAAAAGAACAAATACAAATCTCAACGAACACGATGCAGATTCTTCCTCTCACAGAGGAAGAAATTGACAGGTGTCTTGAGTCTCATGAGGGGAGAGTTCGGTTTTGCCAATCATTTGTCTTAACACTGGAGTAATTCAGAAGCTGATACAGTAGTACAAGGGTTCTTTCCAAACTTAACAGCCACACCTTTGGCATTCTTCACTGGCAGGATCCAGGTGCACGGAAAAGCTGGTGTGGGCCAAATGCTTTTGTTAAATTGCTGTCTCAAAGCCAGCGATTTTTTCTGTTGTAGAGCAGTTTTTAGACAATTCTTGCATCTACTGCTATTCCTGCATGTAGGCATACAGGCAACAACTCAGTGGGCAGTTTGTTTGTGCTGGAATAAGGATCTGACCAAATAACCAAAGCAAATGGCTGACCAAGAAGTTTCAGATACCAAGATGTAAGGCATTAGCTTCTAACTGAGGCTTCTACTTTGAATTCTCTAGTTCATGAACTTCTTCCCATTCTGAGTGCAGAAGCTCTCTATTAAATTAAAGAGCCCAGAGTTGATTCATGCAGAGTGTTCAACGGATGTATTCATTTCACTTGAGCAGTGGAGACATGGACACAGATTACCAAGGGCAATCTGAAGAGTATCTCACTGCCATTGAAACATGCATAGAATTTGTTTGGGTTCTTTTCTGCAGAGAAAAAATGTCAGACATGCTTTTTTACAGCAATTCATAATTGGAATATAATTACTTAATATTCCCATACATCTGAATTACAAGTAATGCTTCTTACTGCAGAAAGGTTATCCAAATATTCACTGGGGGAATCACAGGTTAGAATTATAAGAGAGTTTTACGTAATAGAACCAACTGTCACCATCCTGTCTTTGAGTGTGTATGTCACTGCCTTGTGACAGATTTCTATAGGACTGTTTGTACAGTAAAGTACTCCTAGGTTTTCATTACAGATAGAAAAACTAAGCTTATAGAAGTTAGCTTTTATTTTTTTTAATCAGGCTGGAACTTTTATTTTCTAATAGATACTAGAAGCAAGAGCCTTCCATGGACTGCATTCTCTGTAGATACAGAGAGTAGCCAGAAAAATCTTCCAAGGAAATATGAAGCTCTGCACAGGTTTTCTATAGTACTGTATCAATCCAGCTAAAGAGCTACAACCTACACATACCATGTTCTGTTCTGAATCCCACCAGTCCCATTTCCTCAGGGCACAACTAATACTGGGGAAACCCACAAATTAATGGTGTGCTGTGCAACTTCAAAAACGTAACAGGCATTTGGATCTACAGTGATAGGACCACAGCTCTGGTACACTGGGCCTGGTTTCTGTGGGGAAGGCAGAGAGCATAATCCAGGTTATTGTTCCTCCTCTCTCTTTGGCCTGCTCTTTGTCTTGCACACCACAGGCACAGCCACCATCAGCAGGCAGAGTACAGTACTTAAGCTAACTTTTTCAAGTTAGTTGTCCACATGCACTGCTACATAGACATGTCTTGGAGACTGCAATCTAAGCTGTCCCACATCTGGACCCGATGTGGGTCCTGGAGCAGTTCACAAAGCTGTTCAGGCCCATCTCAGCAGGCATGTGCAGGACCGTTGTGAGCATGGCGCAGCACACCAGCGCCTCGAAGCATGTGGTGCTTCAAGGGAAGTTTAATACTTCCCTCCCTAAAGCCTGCTTCTTAGGGAAGGCTGAAAAGGTGCTCTTGTACTGGATTATGTGATGTACATGCCCAAGAACCAAGCTACTTAGCACTAGTCCCAGAACATACAGGAATATGCTGTACATATTGCTTTGACTAGCAATTTGTTATTTAAAGTTCAGGGCAAAGATTTAAACCCTGAAAAGGTTTTTTCATAATTGCGATGGGGAAGGGAGGGGGAGGATGATGACATGCAAATGGGCAGCACTTATAAAATAGGAGTTAAAGAAGGTTTACATAAAAAACTTCACTTTCCTAATCCAGATTCACTGGAGCTTCTTTGAAAGCACTATCCCATATTTCCTGAGAGAGGTTAAATGCATGATGATCACTCCAGCTCCTGAATTTAATATATCTATCAGAGTTAACAATGAGCTGGGCATGGTATCAGTCACTTTATTTTCCATGGAAAATTCTCCCATTCTCCATTAATAGAATAACTAAATTCCCTGCTAAATACATTGTATTTATTGGCTAATTCTTCTTGGGACTAGCTTTTCTTGACTTTGTTCAATATTTTGTAAAATTCAAGATTAGTCTTATGATATTAAGAGCAGGTTTCAAATCTATTTCATATCTCATAAAGATATCCTCTCCTGCTACAAAATCTCACCCTGGACTGAAAATGGGAAGACAAAATTAGTCCTTTTCAAGACAGAATCGTCAAAGATCAATGGCCATCAAAGAGCTTTACTTGGGACAGAAAACAAAGAGGACAAATTTCAAGATAACACAGACAGTCAGTGAGACTAGAGTGCTTGAAGCTGCTGGAATTTTTTTAAGTCATTCACAAATACTATATCTACCCTTGACAGGTCATTTCATTCTATTTAGCACTTTTTATTCTCTGTGGTTTATAAGCTCTTAAGCAAATGTAAGAGGGAGGAAAAGCTAACGTGTCTGATAATACACTATATCAGGCTGACAACCTAACTGAATTTCCCCTGTGGTGCTAGCAAAACGCTGTTCCAAAAAGTAATAATGCATACAAAAAAAAAAAAAAGAGAGAGAGAGAGAAAAGGGGGGGGAAAAGGATCATAGAGATCATGCCGTCACATTTAATTTCAGAGAACAAAACCTGAAGCTGATTTCTCTTTAGATCAGTTGTATACCAGTTGGAACATGGGTGCCTAGCACTGCGACAGAGTAATATGATCTGAGCTTTAAATAGCTGCCAAATAACCATGTGGTGGCTGGCAGCATTAAACGTGTTGCAACGAGAATGATCTGTTTCAAAGTAAAGCCACATAACAGAGGATTAGTCAATCTGATGTGGTATAGAAGAGGAGGGGGGAACGCTTTTGATTATCCTTCTGCGTTTCTCTCTGGTTTAAATGTGTTTCCAACTCAAAGATGCATTAATTTAAGCTCTTTCTCTTAACTGGTTTAAAACTTGAACCAAGTTCAGGTCATTTCAGATAACATCTCCTAAGGTACCCTGGTAAAAGGTGGGGAGTAACAGTGTGACAAATGTGAAGTAACACCACGGAGACTGTTCCCGTGTTTTAACCTAGTGCAGAGTGGCTGCCTCTCAGTGTGAAAGGCACCTTCCCTGCGCAGAGCCGCTCTCCACCTCCCACCCTGCTACCATCCCCCCACCTCCCTAGTTTGTACCAAATGCATCCTTGCCAGATTTTAGGAGCAGATAAGGAACAAATCTACAGCAAGTAACATAGGGTGATACATACTCCAAGCCCTCTCTTCCTCCTCACAGCAAAATATGGAGCCTTGCAGCACACCATGAGGCCCTTCTGGGCTCTTTGGGACATAGAGGAAAATCAGGTGCAGTGTGGAGATGTCTAATTTAGAAGTTGCTACCAGCCGTCCATTCCTTCTTACCTTCAAGTCAAATTTCCTGACCACTATTGTAATCATGTCTCCTGATTAAGGCACCTAAGGACTGGAAAGACAGACCAGTATTGGTCTTAAACCAGTAATGTGAGTGAGAGACACAGAGGGAAAAGTGGTGCTGTAAATACTTGTGATTCTTCATCCCTTCTGTCACTTTTGATTATAGATGACTGACTTCTGTTTTCAATTTCAGTGTCTCCACCGGCCTCAGCTGCATCAGTTCAGACTCACTGTAAGTTAATATAGCAGAATTTCATGTGAACATACTTTATCTAGTCCTCGCTGCCTGGGAATCACACTCCCAAAAGGACAAATAGGAACAGGAGAGCCAGAGGAAAGCCAGCTGCTGCATCAGAAGGTAAATAGCTCATTTAAGATGTTCAGTATGACTTCTTAAAAATTAATAAGCACAACATACTCCACAGCCAGGATTTTGCAAGAATGGAGACAGCAATAGACACTACTTACAATTGTCCTACTAGCAGTTTGCTAGCACCCTACAGAGTGCAGTCTCAGCTGCAGCAGAAGCTCCAGAGAAATAAAGCAGGTTTTTTTTTTCTTTGCATTTCCTCAAAGGAGAACACTGCTTTACCTCATTAATGTAAATGCCAATAAACAGCCGCAAATTTCATGAAGGTCGGCTCCAGTGAAACCCATAGCAGCCATCCGAATGAGTAAAAAGGATAAACTGGGGCAAATCCTTTTCTGACTGGTCTTGTCTGCAGCTGTCTTTGCCACATTGCATCGGCGCATCCCCCAGGAATCAACAACAGCTAGCTGCACAGAGGGCTGGCAGATTACATCCCAGAGGGACACTCACCTGTCTTTCTCCCTTCTTTCTCACCTCCTTCTCCTCATTTTCACTCTGCCTCCTTTGTGGGCAGTCACAGTCCTTGCCATGTTTGCACTGGACAAATGGATGATTTACAGATTGAAAGTAATCAGAAAATGCTTCTTATTTACTCTTCTTCCTTTTGCTATCACTCTTCTGAACACATGTCTTAAAAAAATAAATCTCTTTTCTTCCAATATGATCACAGGCTATTAAGCCAGCGAGGAAATTATTAAGGGAAAAAAAAAAAAAAAAACCAAACTCCCAAACTCCTATGGAATTGTGAGGAACACAGTTCTTTGACCAATTTCACAGAATATTTTGATTAGAGTATTTAATCCCCTTTACAGTATTTTACTCAGCTCTCATGAAAATCCCTGCATCCCTGCCAAGGATTTTCTAGACAAAAGCATACCTGGAAGAATTCCACAGGGCAAGTCTCCTTAGCTGGCCTGTCTTCCCCAAGTCCTTACAAACCCATTCCCCTGCACATAGTTGTTTAATGAAATCAGAAGAACAAGGGTTAAACTGTGCTTTTAGGCAATATCCATCCAGAAATGCCTCCCCACCACCCTCACCAGCATTCCTTGGTCTGCAGCAACTACTTATTACGTATCACGTGCTTACCTACATACATTTTTTGGAGGGAGCAAACAAACCCCACCATTTTAGAAGGAACCTGACTTTCAGTTCTTCCATTAAGATGGAATCCAAAAAAAGCAAATGGATAGAGCTACAGACTGCTGCCAAAGTATGAGTTTGAGTGAAAAATTAATGAGGACTCAAGCAATTTCGACTGGTGTTGGAAAGGCTTCCAGACATTTCTAAGGGAATCCTCAGAAACACCTTGGACCTTCAACGGGCAGTACATCAACAGTCTGACCCAAAGGGTTGCCTCCAAGAGAGGACGTCTTGCACACAAAAGTGTAACTAATCTTGCTGCATAATGGAGAGAGTTCTGAAGATGCACATGGGCTGAATTAAGGGCACCACGGGAGCCTTTGGCTCATTCCTTGCAGAGTTTATTAGTTGCTGCTGCACACATGGTTGGGTTTGCTGGAAGAGGTCCAGCTCTGAGGCACCTCTCAATTCCTCCAGCTTCCAAAAGCTGCAAGAAAGTGGCTCAAGCATATTGCCCCCTCTAAGCTCTCGTGGAGAAGGACTCTCCCCTGCAGAGAAGCAGACAGGGTTTGGGAGGGGTACCTAGTCAATAATTCTTGATTATTGAGTTTACCTTCACAATTACCAGTAAGTGTCCTAGACTGTAAAGAGGGCAAATACCAAGAGAGTGTATTATTTGGGAAACAGTATGTGATTGTGTAATTAAGGGCAGGAATATAATACCATATGCACAACGAGCAGGGTTAATTTCAGCATTTCCTGACTAACCAATGGCATTATGGTGTAACCCTAATGTTCTCCGGATGGCAATCATTTATGTGGGGTTCATATATATGCTCATGAATATTTGGTTAAAATTCACCCACATTATACTCTCTGACACAGTAATTAAAAACACCATGTTATTTGCCAATAAAAATATTTTTGTGAATTGGCAATTACTCTAAACCTCACAATCCCAGCTTCCCTACCTCCCGCTCTTGTTGTCTTCCTGTTCTATAATGTATAACACTAATCTTGATGAGGGAAAAATAAATAAGTAGCAGGAAAGGCTGGAAAGCTTCCAATCACAAAATCTCCCAAAATGGAAGTAACATCCAATCTGGCCCACCACATCTTCTATGTAGGCATTCCTTTCCTGCCTTTTAGCAATGCTTTCGGTATTCATAACAGCTGTGGAATTAAGCATTATGAACAAGAACAAACCGACATGCAGCCTTTACTTTTCCCCATCAGCCTGAAACTATTCTGCATTGAGTTACAAAGTGAAAACCAGCACACTCTCACAAGGATTTAATTTCTATTTGGGCCCAATGCCAGACAAAGTTTCCCCATTGTTAAAAACTCAACCCCATCTTTTCCATACCATGCCTACAGTCTCATCCTTACCCCATCTTCCACACAGATGTGCACGCACACACACAAAGAATCAGCCATCCCTACAATGCAGAACCAAATTCATCTCCCCTGCTGTCCTAGCTAGGCTCTTTCCTTTCCCTAGCAAGCCTAGTAGGCAAGTTGGATTTGGTTTATAATGCAGACTTTTAATACATGGGAAAATGAAGGCTGAAAAAGACACACATTTTTATGTCCTCTAGATATTGTCTTGATAATAAACCTTTTTCAATAAAAAATTAATTTTACACAACCATGAAAATATTTGTTAGAGAAGCCAATTGTTCCACTGAAAAATAAAAGGGTTAAAACGTAATTAAAATATCAATGCTATAATTCAAAATACAATTTTGGCATAACTTCAGATAGTGATTGTACTATGGCATTTTGGCTTACAGAATCATGCAACACACATGGATTTCAGAATACAGACGTATANTATTCTCTACAAACAGAAGTACAGTGTAAGTGCTAAAAGATAAATGTATAAAATGTTGATTTGAGACACTTTATGTTGGGATTTTACTTGCAGAAAATTTCTGCCTTCTTCTGTTTGTTAACTCACAAAAATGCTGCTAATAGTACAATGTGAAGAACCACCTGTGTACTTTCTAAAGAATTAAAAACAACTAGTTGAGACTAAAGGTGGTTTCTTCCTGTATTT
>WEIT01009073.1:3250-47866 GCA_013389985.1 Dryoscopus gambensis
CAGTGGTAGAACTTAGTCTTAAATTCATCTTGAGCCAGACTAGGAATGGTGGAAAGGAGAATGGGCCACAGCATTATCCTTTCAGCTGGCCAGCTGAAGAGGAGAAGGGCACACATGCTGCCCTGGACACTGAAGAGCTCATGGATGGCTGGTGCATGGAGAAACACAACGCATATTCAGGTCCTTTTCTGTCAGGAGGCAGTACTAAGTGTCCTAAAAAGTTTTTGTTGAAAGTCAAAATCTTCCACCATTTTAAATTGCTGACATTTTCTCAAGAAATATTTTGAATTACAGGCATATCCAGAATGATGCCAAAAGGTAAGAGAACCCCAAGCCTATTTCCTCTGACTCACAAGCCTGCACATATAATGAACACGTCTGCTGTTGCAAGGCACTCATCCCTAGCTACTGTACCCCCTGTCAACAGACTATTTCCTATATATTCTAAAGTAAAAATAAGAGCTAATCTTTCACTCTCTTTTTTCCCTTTTTCCTCCTCTTGAAGCAAGCAATAAGAGAAATGGCTTAATTAGCAGCAATATATCTTATTGGATTGGTGTATATGTAAGTCAATATATACAGCCATAAAATGTGCATTATAAATATAAATACTTACATTTATATAGATGACATTATACAGATATATACATCTTTGCAGGTATCTGGAGAAAGTGATTTTTATTTTTTTAATGTACTGTAAATGTATATGAATCAGTAACAGAAAACTGAAGCAGTTCTGCATTTAGAGCAGGTTTGCCTGGGACAAAGCAGCATTAACGTACATGTATCTCAAGGCTGAAACGTGGCACGGTGCTGGCAGTGAAACCATGCAGGAGTGCTAGCCTGAGTTTGGGAAACAGGGCAGCAAATTTCTTACAGGGATTTTCCAAGGCTAAGCTGACTATGAGTCACAGGAACTCCTACTCCAGAGGCAGCTCTCACGAGACAGCTGGAGCTTTCTAACCCTGAGCTGGGTTTGTATGGAATACCTATGGAAATATTGGAGTATGCAGACATTTTTATACCGGCTAAAAGCAAATTCAGCAGCCTAACTCTCATAAAAGTTCTGGGTTTAGTGGTTAAATCAGCATTGGTGATGCTTCAGTGGTGACCCAATTGGGGGAAAGTTGTAATGTTGCAAGGAGTGCTTCTTGCATGGGGCAAACTTGCAGGCAGGCATGTTAGAATCTATGCCACACCTCTCTAGCTCAGTGTCTGATCTAAGAAAGTTTGAAAGACACTAATTTGACCTTTTGTCTTCATTCTTAAGACAGGAGTTTCATGACCATGATAGTTAAATGGAGTCTTAGATGTCCGTGGAAATTATAGGCACAACCTGAATACAGATAGACCTTTAAATAAGATGAAGGCTGTAAATGAGAGAAAAGTACGGGCAAAACACCTGGAAAACGTTCTGCTTTTGAAAGGGCGAATATATAAGATTTTTTTTTTAGAACTCTTCCTAACTTAAAACTACTTCTGCATTTCAAATAAGGTAGTAGGCGAGGCTGAATGGTAGTTTCTTACTTGGATAAAGCTATACCAGTTTTTCTATTTGCAGTATTGAACATAAATGTATCTTGTTTCATTTGTCTTGCCTCTGGTAAGGGTTCAGTCAATCTATTCTCAGTCCAAACATGAATAGAGTACTGGCATTCCTGTTACTGCCAAGTGAACTCAAATTTCTCTGACTCTTAAATTGATATTAACTGGAGTATTAGCATCATTAAAAAAAAAATTACCTGCCCTTTTTTGACCTAGGCACTGCTTGGTTTACATTTATGAACAAATTTATGCAATTATGGCAGGGTCTGAACAGCCTTCTCCCATCATATTTATTTGGTAAATCAGACTTGTATCTGATCCTGAAGCACAGTTGTTCTGATTGCACATTGCGCCACGTTTCTAATGCATGACTGAATGCTTGCTTTGTTCATCTTTTCCCTGTTAGCAGCCTGTTCTCTTGTTAACTCTTTCTCAATAAGATATGTGTCAAGTCCTATCCTCGAGGAAAAGATGAAGTCAACCAGATAGTTATTGCAGTTACAGTTCAGTCACATTTAGGCGTTCAGCACCTTGTTGACTTAGTTGCAGTACTACAGACTTTCCCACACTGTTTACTTGACACTTGCAAGTCCAGCCTGTACCAACTTCTATTGTATTAAGCAAACACTCCTCCTGCACTAAAATTCCACTCATTGTTAGTGCTAAAGCAACAGGATTTCGTCCAGTTCGCAGACAGCAAAACCTATTGTTATAAGAAAACTCTCCCCAAGATGGAATCTGAAAAGAATCATATGACCCAGAAAAGGATTAGCCTTCAGGAAGTCTTTGGGCTTTACCATTTTGTGAAGGCATCCCCAGAGAGAGCAGAAAATAATGAAGTAAAACATATTTCTGGACTGAAGCCTGTTCCAAAATAGATTCTAGGCACTTTCAGTTGTGTGAAAAAAGATCATGTAATGGTTACTAAATGAGACTATGTCTTAGGGAAGGGAGATTGTGGTGATTTAGCACAAGTGAGGTCAATAAACTTGAATAAAAGAACGTTTTTACTAAAGGGAGGAAACAAAATCATCTTTGTGAAAGTAACTGCAGTTTTTAAAATACAAGGCAATTACATCACATACTGTTATACACGCAACCCTACTGCTCAAATAGTCATTGACAATTCCTCCTCAGAAGAGATTTCTGTTCAAGTTAATTTCCGTTTTCTTCAGCACATAAAATGGATGTGTTGTCATTCAAATTTTTGTAGTCATGCTTACGAATTTAAAGTCTGCTTAGAGTATTTAGACATGGGCAGACTCTGCTACTAAGACAAGGTTGGGATTTCCTTTTACTGTAAGGATATATGACTGCTTTTTTCTCACTGATTGAGATCAATACTGTAAGTCAAACAGTTTTATTGAGTAATGTATTTTAATATAAATTATATATATAAACAAAGTTCTATCAGCAATTATGGAGAAAGAAAGAAACAGATACCTTTATATAAAAGAAAATACACACTTTTCCTTGGATAGAGAGAAAAATTCACATATGTCCACACAGAGCATCTCTTGTACCACCAAAATTATTAACTTTCCAACAACATCAGCACTTTCTGGAAACAGCTATTGGCAAAAATAGTGAGACTGCAGTAAGAAGTATGAAAGTAAAAACTGTGGCACCCAGTCATTTTCCTGGAGTTAGGGATGGAACACACTGCCCTAAAAAGAAGGCTGGAGATCAGCCCTCAGCCCCACTCATGGCCACCCCAGCAGGCAGCACTACCCACCATACAAATATGGGCTGGGAGGGGGCAGAGGAGCACCACGTGTATGTAATAAAAATCTCATTGTCTAAAGCTCTAGCATGGCTTTTTCCTCTCATTCAGCATTCACAGATGGCTCTTCACCTGACTTTGTGCCAGGCTCCCTCACTGGCCAGCCATCCCTGAGCAAGTGGCCTTGTGACAAGGCCTTGATCACTCTTCTACTGAGCCCTGGAAGAGGGGACTATGCAGAGCCCCTCAGCACCAACAAATTGGATGTTACTGTCCTAGTGAAGCTGTCAAAAAAAGTCCAAAGAAACAAAGCCAGGCTAAATGGGAGCATGGGGCACTAAGAGAGTGCAGCCCTTTCTGTCTGCATGGTGTTTTCTAAGACAGGTACCATGCCACAAACCACTCCTCAAGGAGCTCTGCAAGCTAAGCAAGAGACAAGCAGCAGAAATATTTTTATGGCTCTTCATCATGGTTCTACTAAGTTAATGACAGGAGAGAGAAAATTATCTAAGGTGGGAGTCAAAGATCAGATTGCATTCTCTTTGCTCCCTCACTTGCCTAGTTTTAATGTCGACCTCCACCACTGTGTATATGCAGTAAGATCACACAGTGGAAAAATGTTCCTTTTTTTTGTCCCCTGAGAATCACCTTAGAGACACTATTAGCACAGGCCACACAGAAAGTTGTCACACTCTGACATACGCTCCCACTTTCCCTGTGGCTGATGGCCCAGCACAGCCTCAGCTTCTGGTCACCCCTCCAGGCAGATGAGGTGTGTGGTGTGCAGCCCCCAGGCCCTGTCTGGCCCAGAAGTGCAGCTTCCCTTTCTTTCCACTGGCCAAGGAGGAGGACGCACTTTGTACATACCAGTTAGAACTGCTTTGGTTGGTACTTAAACTTCTAGATATAATCTGTACCTGAGTGATTATTCTTTGAAATCCTACCCAAAGCCTAAAGGCTCTCTTTGGGCAACTGTATTCATTTTTAAGGGTATAAATAATTTTATATTACTCACCAAAAAGTAGGAATCCAATTTTCTTATACCACTATTTTGAAGGTACTCAAAATGATTCATATTATAAATCTTGTTGAAGGATACATGCCTGGGGTGTGGTGAGGATATACGGGAGCCAGCAGGGTGAAAGGAAATGTAGCTAAAATAAGCAGATGGGTGGACAGATGGGCATAAGAGGAAGAAATAATATTAATCTGCAAAATAGAAAATAAAAGTCCCAGGAAGAAAAAGTGAAAATGAAAAAGTGATGGTCAAAACTTAAAGAATGAGATAGTTTACTCAGTATCCTAGGGATTCAAGGTTCCTGCTGCATAATTTTGCCTTCTTTTTGACTCTAGCTCAAATTTGTTAATGTAAAAATGTTTCCAGGCTATAATACTCTTTTGTGAACGGACACATTTGTGCTGATTAAGGATAAGACAAATCATTCTGAAATTAATGGAGTGCTTGACTTCTCTAGGCTTAGGTTGGGTTCTTGAAGGGATTGAAACATCGAACTTCAGCAGTGGGAGTTGGGGGGTGTTCATATATTCAACAGCTGTAAAAGTCACACTATTTATCATAGTGCCCTAATGTGAAAAATAGATCCCCTGTCCGTATGGCAGAAGGGCTGTATCCAGCCAGGATTTGCAGCTCTCTGTAGGCATGGACTTACCTCTTTCTGTGGAAGCTCACATACCAGATTTGATGTCCCTAAAGGATCAGTTAGTTTAACTAAAGAATTTGAGAGTAGCTATGATTCTTTTATGAGAATACATTAAATATATACTAAGGATATATAATCTGAGTAAGTTTTCATGGACAAAGAGGCCAATTTTTCACCCTTTTCAATACAGTACTGGTTAAAGAAAGAAATCTCCACAGAAGCATTGGGCTTTATGAAAAAAATGGTGGATATCTTTTGATTTATACAGAGTTAACGTTAAATGAAAAATACATTCATAACCCTTCTTTATCTAATTTTCAATTTTGTTGGCCAAAGGAACTCAAGGACTTTTCAAAATCAGTGTATAAAATATATTTCAAAATATAATAGACTCCTCTGTGACAAATGGAAATAAAATTGGGAAGCTCTTGGGGTCTGTGAAAGAATGTAATAACTGTGTCTGTTTCTACCTGATTCTATTGTTCCGGTTTTATGGTATGGTTTTACAAGACAATAATCTCAATTCCCCAGCACTAATGAATGGTGTGGTTAAATGAAGCCATCCTAAACCCTTACTCCACCCAAACCCATCTAAGGAATTTGGACATTGCAGAATATTGCTAGACTCATGCCTGTACAATCTTCTGCTCAAATCACAGAGGAAATAGATGTTATACCCAAGGTAGTATTTAGCAAGCTTGCATATGTTATTAGTGCTCTGCTGAGTCACAGCTTAATAAGTATCCACTTTAGGATTGCTGGCCCTTTACCCTCACAGTAACTCTTCTCATACTGAATATAAAGAGGAGCAGCTCTTTTGACTGACACTACTATCCATGTTGCTGCATTTCCTCTCATTTAGCTAAAATTTTGGTGAATAAACCTGACCTAAATCTATCCTATTTTTCTCCCTTCAGGGAGGACAAAGTATATGACTCAAGTTAAATACAAGTATTGTACATAGAGTAAATGTACTAAACATAATTTGGGAATTTGGTAAATAAAGTGCCATACTTACTGATGTGATTTTTTAAAGTTGTTTAGAAAAAAAAAAGGGTTTTGGCTGAAAATTCTCCTAATTTTTCCAATAGCATAATTTTATTTAATAGAAGATATTACATCTCTCCATAAGCCTTGCCCAGACAATTTTCATGTGTACAACAACCTGCTCCTTTTTGATGCAAATATATGTTAAAAATCCAGCTCTAATTGGAACATGTCCATTAAAAATGTATCATACCAAGAACTTTGTGACTTCTTTCAAGTGACAAAAGTCTCTACTCATCTACCTGCCATGAGAAACTCCTGATGATATACAGGGTAGTACTGAGCCGAGCTAAAACCTCTCCAAGTCCCATCTCTTAGAGCAAATAAAACATCTTCATCCCAATGCACTCCTGAAATTCTCGGACGCAACAAAAATTTATTTAATTCTGGAGCACAGAGTTCCCAATTCTACTAAATATGATCAGAAACAGAGTGGCCTTATGAAAAAGATGCCTAAGATCTGCTGAAATCAGAGGTGTAAAGAAAGACTCCTACAAAGTGAATTCACAATGCAGTTATGGGCTTATACTAATGTATATAACATTAAGTTCATATGGCTGTGATGTCTTTTGTATATATCCTTTGTGATAATAGAAATTATCCTGAGAATGGAAAAAAACAACTTAAAAAGGGATTGAGGATAGACAACAGCAATCAGCAGTAAAGTGTGCTGTGTGAAAGCTAACTAATTCACCTTCACAATCCTTGTGCGAGCAACTTGTCGAATTACTGTTATGTGTGGAGAAATGTATCAGTTCTTTTGAAATACACCAATTCTGTGCTGAGAATACACTGTGCAACGATGAGTGTGCTGCATTCTAAATAAGTATCCTTTTGAACAAAATTAGTTAGTGTTAGGATTCATAAAACTATAAAAGCACCAAAGTAGAATTATCTGTAACATCTCTCGTATCTGGATGCTCTACTGAAATGAGAATATAATCAAAGCATCCCGTAATTTTGCAAGATTGATCTCTGCTCTGTAACAGTGTAAAACCATGATCCTGCAAAAAAGGGGATTGCATGCTTACTACTGGTTCCATATATGTCAAAAGGTTTATTCATGGTGTGCAGAGATAAGCAAATACCCAGTCCTTTTCAGACCTATGGGCTAAATTGGAAGCATGCAAGGTTATCTCTGTTTATTTTTTCATTTTACTTACATTTAAAATACTTTGTTTATTTTCCTTTTTTTTTTAAATTAATAATTCTGCATCAAGCAATTTCCATCTGTCTCAGCAGATATACAAATCTCGAGGGAGATTTGCACAGAGATGGGGGATCAGGCATACACTGGCTTATTTTGTTCTCCCATTTACATTCCCCACATCTTCTTCTTTTGCTTTTTCTGAATGACTTCCTTTCCTTTTCCATTCCTTCATTTCTGCTGGTGGCATTTGATTTATTTGCTTTCCTAATCACGCCTGCCCTTCTATGCAATCATCAACACTACTGTCTCTGTAGCATATGTCAGAGACAGATATAGACCGTGATAAGTTACTCTCAAGGAAACAGTCATAAAATAAAGAGGGGCAAAGAACAATGTATTGCAAGGCTTCCATCTAGGCCAAATTGCTTCAAAAGCAAAAGGAATGGACCAGTAGCAAATGACATAATAATGTAATCTGTCGAGATGTGTTATGAAAATGAGGCTGGGTTGGGGAAGATTAAGTAGACTGCATGTAAGATCTGTATTAGCGCTCTCTTTGAGCAGGCACATGAATAGGCTTTGTTCTGTGGACCAAGGGAAAATAAGAAAGGTTAAACTCAGGATTGGTATCCCAGGTAAAAGATTTGATAATACAAAATACATCTTGAGAAATATTGCCCTTTATAAATGTTTTCTTCCTTCCACTTTCAAAAATCTCTACTAGTGTGGAAATCTTGAGGCTGATAAAAACAGCCTGTGCTACACTGTCTTGCAAGTTTTGACTTCCTCAAGGCTATATTCTACTTATATCTTGACTCAGCTCTGAACCATTCCCACGGAATTACAACAGGTCTGTACTCCAAAAAAAAGACCTCACTAGAATGGTGAAGGGACAACATAATAACAAGTATACATATATGCATCATAATAATGGGTTTTAAAATTTTAGCTGCAGCAGTACAAAGCCCTATTTTCACAGTAATGATAGTGGTATAAAACTTGTGTGTGCCATGCTGCCATTAAAGCAATTTTCTTCTCAAAAATGGCTGTAAAATCAAAGCTCAGTTTAATTGTGTTATCAGAGATCAACTTCTACCACTTCACTGTACTATTTACTGTTGTACACCTTTACAAATGCATAGAATTTATTGACATACAATTTACATGAAGATGGCTATGTCCTGATTTCTTCCTTGGAACCACCTCACTACAGATACATATATACAGGTACATCTGTGAACACCTCTGAAAATCCCCTATCTACGTGACCCATTTCACTGCAATATGGCATAATGCTGAGATGTTCATGTGNAAGGAACGTGTTGCTGTATAACTTTCACAATCAAGTGTAATTTCTGTGTGAATCATTTCTGCTACCCAAAATAGTGAGTCCTTTTCTCATCTATTGTGAGACTTTTTTCAGTGTAGATGAGCTTTAAGTATTTCAAAGTAGCAATCCAGAGACTGGCACAGACAGCAAGACTTTTTGTAAAACTAAAATAATTCAAATTTGCTGTTCTCTCAGTGACCCTCGCATTTTTCTTTTGTTACCAATTGGATGAGAGATACCGAATTCTTGTCCCTTTAATGTCCATCACTGGATTGAGTAAGACGTCTGTCATGTTTATTTAGGGTCTGCTATTTATGTTTACTGTAAATCTATGAAGAAGTAACTACTAAAAGGATCAGAAGTGCATGCTACAGACAAATGTCCACTGCCTGTATATAATGCATCCAGCAAGACAGATATATGCACAGAACAACTCCCTGCAACTATCCATCAAACTACTAAATTATAAGATCTAGCAGAAATCTGCTCTTCAATCTTTCATTGGTCTCATGAGGCTGATTTGTTTCTTGGCTGGAAATACCTACATTTCTTCCTGAAAGACATTATTTTTCATCTGATTATGAGTGCAGTTAACGATGGTATGAAGACAACAGTAACTTTCATCCTGGGGTCACTTTTTCGAGTAAAGGAGAAGGAAGAGGGTGAAAGGCAAGAGCAATGTTAGACAAGACTAAGTGTATTGATTCTCTTACTTTTCACATGTAATTAATTAGGAAATTTACAAAGGACTAAGAAAGCTGCACACAGATAGGAATACAGTTGAGGAAAAAAGCAATCAGCTTGGGGGCAAGCTTCAACTTTATAGACAAATCCTGAACTGCTTACAGGGGTACCAGCTAGAAACTGTACCGATTTAATTGTCATTAAAAGAAACATCTTTGTCTTATAAAAGAACCTTCACTCAGAACTACATAGATATGAGCAATCAAAGGATTTTCAATGGCATCTACAAGTTACGTGTTTAAAATAGGATTTCATTCAATATATTGTTAATGTTGTTCCTCCTTGAGGAGATATTGCAGTGGGAACAGAGTAGGCTCATGTCTCAGAGAAACAGAGGAGACTTCCAGAAGCACTGATCCACTTGGGGTTGAACATACATTTCCTGCACTTTTTCATATCTTTTCTCCAAGTCACATGTATGTCACTTCAACTTTTACATTAACTGACTTAGTGATATGAAACTTCATTTCCAGAATCAGTCTTTATAGCCCCATGAGACATTTTTGAGTGTTGTTCCAGACATATATTTCAGAACACTAAAATGCAGATTGATACCAATACTTGATGTCAGTAACAAGTATAGGAATAATTATATGTTTCAGACATCTGGTTTTGAAAGCTTATTTACCAAACATACCATGACAACTGGAAGACTGATCCGGTAAAATGGGTGCATTCTGGTCCCTAATCCATCAAAATGCTTAATCGTTGCAACTTAATTTGACTTACAAACAAAGATTACCATGGCTGCTGGTCCAGTAAAACAAGTCTCTACAGAGCCTTCAGATCCTGAAAAGCCTTGTTGTGAAAAAGTAATGTAATTTGTACTTGCTCCAGTTTAAGCACAAATCAAAGTAGATAGGTCAAGAGTGCTGAACACATTGATAAATTATTAATTGACTAGTAAATTTATCAGTGTTAATTTTTTAGTTGCACTTGTTCATTATACAAACACAGCAATCAATAAGAGAAGCTAGAGACTGTGGAACACAGTCCTATCACAAATTAGATTAAATCAATTTATATACTTCCTTAGGTGACCAAACCATTGTATGAATCATAGGTCATATGAATCACAACATATATAATCCACATTTCTGAGTAAGAAAATAAAAGCAGCGAAATTGGATTATATCAATGGATTAGTTAACATAGGTACTCTGTCTCCACCAATTATGATCAGTAAATAATAACTGTTCAGAATAATACAGTCCTTACCCTGACATTCAACCTCAATTTCTAGTAATTCAAGGAAAAGGAACTCCTTGAGGCACAGTTTCTACAGAGTTGGGCCTAGCAGCCTTTGATGCTTGGGTGTTTGGTTTTTTCTCATAAATGTATTTTTATTCATTTTTAGAATATTAACTTTTGACAGCTGCATTGATAGTGACAGCAACACAGTTCAGAAAACCCCTATTATCAAGCTCATTAGCACAACACTTAGAAAAAAGTGAAATACAGCAGTACTGTAATTTCAGTATTGAGGTACAAGCTGCAGTACAGACACATTCCTTTGAGGCAGCTCCATAAATTTGCATGGTTATTTAATTTCTTTGCAGCTAACATGAAAGAGACAGGAGACCTGGTTGCCAAAAAAAAAGTCTTTCAAGGAAAGAGAGGATTTTCACACTTTTTATTATGAGAACGTCACACCTGAAAGGATTACACATGGCCTCCAAATCCACCTATCCATCCTTTTTCTCAGCACCTCTATAATGCTTTCTTCCACCATGACATTTGAAGTTGAAGCTACCGTCACATCTCACCTTGATGTCTGCAGCACTCTCCTCTCCCTAAGGTAGGTATTTCTCAGTTGAATCCATGCAAACTGAGACCAGCTTATCAGTCGAGCAGCACAGCCATCTCCTTGGAACTGTGACATGTTTTTCTGCTTCTCACTATGCCAGACTAACACTGGTACACTGAGGTATTAAAAGCTTGTACAATTTTACCTCTTCTTGCTGATCTAACTTTGTCCTATACTTCTCCACTGCTCTGTCAGTGATAACAACCTCATCTCATCACTATCTTGGTTTCTGGATGTGCCAAGTGTGCCTTTCTTGCTATTCAAGAAAGATGATCTTTCCAGAGCTCAGGCAGAAATATGCTTCACAGCCAGATTTCTTCATTTTTAAACTCCTATTGACAACACCAGGATCTCCTGAAGTCCCTGAACAGAACTGCTTGAGAAAGTGCACTACTGTGGAGGAGTAATTGAGACAGAAGTCATAAGTCTGGTAGAAAATACAAGGGGTTTTTTCCCTTGTTACCATGCCTTTTGTATGTCAGGTGTGTGTTCACACATCTACCTGAGTACCTGACATCTACCACTGAGTGCCAGAGGCTTTTTAAGTGCTTTAGAAATAGTAGAAAAGAGCAATGACAATATTCAGACTTGGAAATTACAACCTTGCTTTCTGGGCTTCAGAATATACTTCTTGTGCTAGATCTCTAGAGATATTCTTTCTGAAATCTATTAATATACTTAATATAAAACCTACCAGTAGTTAAAGGAATTTCGACAAAATATTTTAGGTTTGAAACAATGGAAATTACAGCCTCCCTATGGTTCCAAACATTTTATTTCCATTTCTAAAAGCAAACAAACAAACAAAAAACCTCTTTAAAACAACAATAAAACAGTTTCAAGTTTTCCCTTTTTTTTTTAGCTAAAATATGGGAAAAAAATTAATGTGAGAGCAAAACAGTGCTAAACAAAGTCATTTTGAAATTGTCAGAACAAACCTCTCTTACAAGTGTTTCTCCAAAGTTATGGAGACGGGGATTGTGAGAAAGACTGGAAATACAGCCCCTCTGTGCCCGGTGTATAACAGTGCCATCCAAAGGCTGCAGGAAACATTTCCAGGAATAGAGGTAATGCCAGTCAGTTTAGAAACTTCTAATATATGCCTTTTAAAAGCTGTGTCTCATCTCTCAGTACTATGTCTGCTTTCCTTGGAGGTGAAAGGCCAGGGGATAATCTGCTGTACTGTGCCCTGGTTTGAGTTTCTGAAAACATCTTAAAGTCTTGACGGGATTATCTCTGTTTAGCCCTAACCGTACCCCATGGAGAACACTGCTTTGTAGACACCTCAACAAAACTCATGTGATGAGGCTAGAGAAGCTTCCTTGAATCTTAGCTTGTTTTGAAAACATGCTGGTTTTGCTAATATATTTTATCATCGTATAATAATAGAAATATTGGAGTAAGTTCTTAGTTACAAAGATCATTGCCTGCTCAAGAGAGCTGTATTATCCAGCTCAAGATTGTGACCCTGTTACATTATTTCTGTGCCTGTTTTTCCTGGTAAGCAGGTAGTTAGGTAGGGATAGAGATACTGCCATGTCCTTCCTTGCTCTAGCACCCACTTTTAAAACTGCTTTCATCAGGGCTTCTGCCTTGTTCATCCAGTCAGTTCCTTTAGAGAGACACCAGTTTTTAAACGCAACTTTTAAACAGCATTTAAAACTAATGAGAGATACTTTTACATCTCACAACAGTCACGCTTTCACTGAAAAACACAATCTAGTAGTAAGTTTATCATTAGAACTGTGTGCCTTGTACATGGATGTGTTTTCAATCTGCACACAGCAAAAAAAGTAATGGGCAATGGATATAGGACTGGCACCTTTGTCCTTGAGAAAAGGATGCTTTTGCTAACTGTGTTCTCTTGTTTCAGGTTAGCAAACTCTATTGACAAGGTTTTCTATTTGGATGGGCTGTTTGTATTAAAAGGGGAAACAACTGTCAAAGAAGGCCTTACAAATATGCAAAACTAAAAAAAAAAACCAGCAAAGCTTATCACGGATTAAACGTTGTATCACTTTGTCTGATGTAAAAAGGAGATAGTAGGAGACATGGGGATATACGTAATGAAGGGAAACAATACAGAGTTTCTTAGGGGTTAATCCAGGTCTGCAGCTGAATACAACAGAGTTAATCTGTCCAGAAGAGGCTTTAGGCTAAATTCTAGAGGAAAACTTGTCGCTTTATGATCCAGTTGTACTAAACGAAAGGCTCTGTTTACAAAGAAGATTTTAGATCTGCGATCTATTGGGACACAAGTTACCTCCATGATTTCTTCCTTGTTCAACACACCAGGAGACTTGTAGTGTGATTAACGATTTTTCAAAGATCTTCATTGTTACCTTCTTTCTTCTTTCTGAAAAGAACAAGTGTTACAAAAAACATACTTAAGAAAGCACACAACTTTGACCTAAGGGCAAGAAGTCTTTGATGATAAAGACTTTGCAGTTTGTCTGTCAAATCTTGCACTAAACCATCTTAATTGTCTTGTTTATTTCTACAGCTGAAAACAGAGTTAAATGATACATTTTCATAACTTATAATTATTTATCTGTATTTAGCAGATTCAGGTTTTATTGATTCTCCAAAATGAAAATGTGGTATCAAATATATTAGATTACAACAGATGTTGGCTACTGAGGAGACACATTCCAAAATAAAAGTAAAAGGCTAAAAAAAAATTATAAAATTTCCCCACAGTCCTGTCACTAGACACTTTAGTACTTTAAACTCAGTTGTATATGAAGAATCATCATAATTAACGTGTTATCACCAATTAGGAACAAACTGAGAAATACGGTGACACAGTATGTTTTATCATTTTAAGAATTAAAATTTTAGTTAGTAGTAACCTTTTAATGTAACTTTACACAGATAGAAATACAAAACTACAGCTGTGATACTTCAATTGAGAAAAAAAATTAAAGAGATATTAAAGTTAATAGACTTTACAGCATAGTTTTGTGCTTTTGTTGTCAAACAACAATTGGAATACTATTTTCCAAAAACAAGTTTTAGCCTGCACATAACTAAGAAAAACGAATAACTGAGATTTCACTGACTAGTGAAAAATGACTTCTGAAGATTGAAGTCTCTGACTTTGTAAGAAAGCTTGAAAAGTGCAAAGGGCTGGAAAAGAGCAAATGGTTGATTATTCTTGAACTAAATATATGTATTTGAGTAACACATTCTTCCCAATTTGGGCAGTAGCTGTCACATATGCAAACACTACTATCTTTTGGCATCTCTTTTGAATACACAAGTGTTAAAGTATATTTGGCAATTACAAGGCATGATCTTGTCTTCCTCCTTTTTTTAAGGAACTGAAAATCTGAGAGAAATGTTGTGTAATATTTAGGACAAGACTAGCATTCAGTTATGTACTGAAAACTAATGAAACAAAAATCAATCTTGGTCTTGCTTCTTTGTGAGTGGATGGGTATTTTCCCTTGTTGGAAATAAGAAACCATATTTCCTTAACAAGGAAACATACTTTATACCTCTCTTCATTGAATTAAACATGCCACACTCACTGGCTTGAGTGTCCCCTGGAAATTCTTAACTGTTCCTCAGCTGTAAGACAAAATGAGTTATAAAGAAAATCAAGAGGGGTAAGCATGTAAAAAATATTAAGGCATTCAGAGTCCACAATATTGAAGACTTTATTATAGATTCACTGCTACTACCTAATTATAACATTTTACCACTTCTCATTACTTCTGGCTCCTCTGTTATTGGCCTACATACAGTAATGTAATGAACTGAAAGATAATCAACAACAAAAACCCTACACAAAATACTGCTGTTTTGTTTATGCAAGAGATATAACAGAGTTTTTTGATAATAACCGCAGGGAAAAGCCAGTTTGTTGTACAATCTGTTGTCTAATTTTCTCTCTCTTTTATCTTCTTCTCCAAATCTCCTTTGTGACATCATCATCTACTCATTATCCCTTGCAACCATTGTTGCCGCGGAATCTGAACAGCAAAAAAGACCATGGTACAGCCAGAGATGTGGTGGGTTGTCTTCCATGATAAAGTTAGTGGTGTCTAGAGGAGACATGATGTGAGAGACTTAGGGAGATGACAGACGGGACAAGAGAGCTGCATGCACCAGCATCAGGTCTATGCTGCACACTGACACTTCCATTAAGGGAGCTAAGACGCTCACCATGCTTGCTTTCCAGTCAGACAACACACACTGTCAGTTTAGGCAGCTGCACATCAGATCACTTGTACAGCCAAGGGAAAGGAAAAGAAGACTGTGTGACCGGGCTGCAGGCAAGAGAAAAAGTTTGAAAGACCCATAACGGTTACATGCATTGAATATGTTCTGATTTGAGGGGAAAGGACATATTTTGGGGCTCTGGAGATCTTCTAGTTTAAGATTGCCTACTTTTTCTCACGCTCGATGAAGATACCAAGTCTGAAACTTCTCTTCTTTGAAGACCATGCTGGTGCCTAGGTGTTGGGTTCCCCCCCAGCCCCGTTCCCCTGGGGGGAGAGGACCCTGGGGTGAACACAGGGTCTGGGCATGGGGTCTCCCCCTACCCCTGCCCCTGGTCACATGTACCCCAGTTCTGTGTTCTGGTTGGTGATTTTGTGTCCCCCTGGGAGGGGAACTCGGGTTGTCTCGTGACTTTGGTAGTCTGTGTGCTGGCTCCTGGCCATGCGGCTGGTAATAAAGATCTGCTGAAATATCTACAAAAATGAGCCTTTCCTGATTTCTTCTATGGGCCAAGCTGTCTCCAGAAGCTTGCAGAGGCACACTGCAGCACCTAGGGAAGGACACATATGCTGGGACAGCAGTGGAGGATTGGGCCAAGTGATGGTGGAGTTCGTGAACTTCCTGAAAGTCAGCTGTGGAAAGAAAAGCATGTAAGATTAAGAACACATTTGCTGATGTTAA
Source organism: Dryoscopus gambensis (assembly GCA_013389985.1). Classification (NCBI taxonomy): domain Eukaryota; kingdom Metazoa; phylum Chordata; class Aves; order Passeriformes; family Malaconotidae; genus Dryoscopus; species Dryoscopus gambensis. The sequence continues at coordinate 19,166 of WEIT01009073.1, forward strand.
GGAACATGTCATGCAACATCCTTTAATGATGACAGCCAGGTGATACTCAGAAAGATCATTCAGTTACTTGCTGACTCAGGAAGCTTTGCCTTAGCCATCTGAAATTATGCCTAGGGAAATAATCTGGGCATGCAAAAGACAGTTTCTAAAGTGAACATAACTTTCTGTGGCAACAAAACCAATGCCAGATAAAGCAATTTCACTTACTAGATGAAGTCACAAAGCTTACTAGAATAACTTGGAGTTCCAGCTACCCAGAACCACTCTGCTTCCCATCATGTCCACACAAGGTAGGGGCAGAAATTGTATGCCAGCTTTCTTTTAACTAATGATCTGAGTGTGAACTTGTGTCTGAGCTAACATAAACAAACTCATCTCTCACATCTCCATAAATCCTAATTGTCTACAGTATCAGTAATGGACAAAAGAGATGGTATATCTGTTCAACTCCCTTGTCACCAAACAGTAACTTGTCCAGGAAGGTGGTCAGCAATGTAAGACCTACCAGAAAGGATGCTGGTGGAGCATATCATGTTATTTAAAAGGGTAAATACCATCTAATATCTTGGTATTTCATGGATGACCTTTGGCTCGATTGCTCAATGCTTCATTTTTGGTGAAGCATTTACAGGTATGCATAAAAGGAGAAGTGGATGGCAAACTGAAAGAAAATGGTAAAGTATTGCATTGACTTCACTAACATGTAATCTTCTGGAATTTGAGGTAGAACAGAATCATGTCCCTGGAAATCTGGAAGATACCAAGGTAGGCTCTAAAAAAATGACTTTAAGAAATATAGTTTGCTTAGGGCTTGTGGGATGTCACTGATAGGAACTACAAGAAAAAAAGAATAATGCTTTTCTACCTTCTGCCATACAGGGAGAGGTTTATCTGTCACATTCTAACAGGGTCCAGCATCTCTAAAAAGACTTCATTAGAAAGGGTTTTTCTTGTTGAGATGTAATACTGTTACACAAAAGACACAAAAGACTAGATTCTCTTTTCCCTTCTAACCTTAGTGAATGGCAGCCAAAGAATTCTGATCCAACCAGGAATCGATCAGCAAGAAAACAACCATACAGAAAGAAAACACACAAACAAGTGTGCTGGTATAGACCAAAGTGTTGCATATCTCAAAACACATATAATTTCCATTTGGAGTTTTTTTGTGTTTTGGGGTTTTCTTTTAGCAATGGATGAATGAACAAACCAAAAGCCTTGATGGGCAGATAAGAGTTGAAATGGAAAAGGACAGTAATGTTAAGATGAGTTAAAAGCTCTTTTTGACCCTATCCTTAACACCATCTCCCCAAATGCTTTCCCTGCGAACTTTTTGTGTTGTATTCAGTTTGCTAAAATAGGGGACAGAGAGGCCAAGCCAAGGATCTATCCCGCTTCATTGAGTAAAGCCAGCCTACCAGGGAAGGTGATGGGTTAGAAGTTAATACAAATGACAGTTCTAAGACAAAGTTAGCCAGCGCCTTCCTGTGGAGCCCAGTGCCAAGAAGGGGACCCCCTGCTGATCCCACTTCTTTACATTTCCTTTTGTTCACCTTCTCCTTATCTTTGGGTCCTGTTGTGCCAGGCCAGGGGATCCTTATTAAAATACAATGCACTGTCACTAATAGAAGTGAGCAAAGCCTCATTAGCACAAGGGTTAGATGAGGACTAGCTCTAATTACACCTTACTTACAAGGGACAATCAAATGAATAGATAAACTCTTCAAGGCAGAAGTCAATTTTTTTCTTGCATTTGGCCAAGAGTGGTTTTCTTTTATATATTCCTTTAAAAGGAATTGAATGCTTCTAATGACAGTTTTTTTCCTACAAAGATTCTTTCAGCTTATAGTTTCCACCAGAGGACATTTAAGTTGGCTGGGTGGGTGGCTAAGGGGCTGCATTCACTCCTGTGTTTGCCAGCAAAGGCACACTCAACAGCATGTACCACCTCCCGTCAAAGATACAGCAGGGGAGGGGTAGGCTGTTCATTCAGATCCATCACACAGGAACTCTTCTTTCCCTGAGCACACAGTTGGTGACCAAATTGTCCATTGCAATGTTTGGAGTGCAGTTGTCACAATGCAGGCAGATTACTGCTTCTCCTTCGGGCAGACATATCAGGAAAGAAAAAAGGAGAAATTTAAATGTGCACTGTGAGTCAAAGATGTCCCTTAGAAATGGAGACTGTAATTTTCACCTCTTTGCTTTCAGTTTCTATCCTCCCTGAAAGGCTGGACTTAAGAGCATAGGTATAAAGTGGTTAGGAATTAACAATTTTTTGAGGTAAGATAATTTTTCACAATTTTGTGGGAAGCGCCTCAAATTTTATAATCTCTAATTTTCCTATTTTGATATGCATTATAGTCCAATTCTTTTAAGTTATTTTTTAGCAGTAAAATCCCCCACCAGTAGGTCCCAGGTGATGTGGCTCTGAGTTCCCAACCAATATCCAAACTCTTATAAGTTCTGTCTCCTAGGATTTTTTGTTGTGCTTGCAGATTCTCTTATCCCTACAGAAATACTTACCAGACATCTGCACTACACTTGCCATAAGAGATGCACTTGAAAAGTATTTTCTAGATGCATAGTTTGTTACACTGTCATGGCTCATGATAGTTATCAATGTTATCTAAAGTTTTTGTAACAGAAGTAATTTGCCAGGATGTGCAGGTTTTATGACCTGCCATCAGTAGGTGAATTTACCAGAGCAGATGTTACGAAATTACTACATCAGAGCTGTACTGCAAGTATTTTGGAAGTTTCTGGATCAAACCAGTGGTCCATTTAATCTATCTCTTTTTCTCTGACAGTGCACTTTACTGGTTGTAAATGCAAAACGCAAGACTTTTTCTCTGTCTTATCTGTCACTCCACTGTCGGTTTATGCTGTGCTATCACATCCTCTGTGCACAGGGTCAGACCACCTTCTTTGATCTAATTTAGGAAGCCTACAGATGGGTTTTCCTAAGTGCAGCTAAGAAAAAATACTGCAGCAAAAAGGGTGAAAATACAATAGCCATAACCCCCTTTCACTGATTTATAAACTGCTGGCTACATGAAAGGAAGAGGACTGTTTTCCTTTTGCAGTCCTGCTTTGCCATACAAAGAGAGGAATCTCCTCTGTGTTCCCATCTTTCTTCTTCTGCCCCAGCACTGTGCCACTACTAGCCACCAATTTTTCTGCTACAATGCAACCTAATCTTTAAAAATAATTATGAGAGGTGTGGTTTGGGCTTTTTCTTATTCTAATGTGAAAAGTTATGAGTCTTTCTTCCCAAGAGGAACAAACTTCTGCAGAATGTTCAAATATTCTGACTGCTCATGTAAGACAAATAATATCGAAAATCTCATTAAAGGCATTTTACAGAAAAGAGCTGGTTTTGTTTTTTAAGGAAATGCTACAAATACTAATTAGTCATACAATATTTTGTGGATAACAACAGATTTTTCTTTGTAAAAGTTGCATTTTGGACTGATCTCATCTTTAAAGGTGCTCAGTGGTTCTCAAGTGTGCACAGCACATACAAATGTCTGAGTGGATCTGAGGTGACTACTTTTGCAGCAACACCTTACCAGTTAATAGAATTCTCTATATGAAGACATGATTGTACTAGGACTTCAATCAGCTGGTCTAATACTACTTCTGAAGATGACAGCCATGAAAGCAGTTAGCAACCATTGCAGAAAATGTGTCATATATTCTTTACTGAAATCCCCAGCACATTCAGGATCTAGATCCATCTGCAGCTAATGCAGAACAACTCCTTGCAGTGTTACCTCCAATGATCCCTGCAATCTAGCCATTAATTACTTATACAAAATACTGTTTCAGCCTATATGAGAAATTATGGCCCCTTTTTTCAGCAGGCAAATTCTGATATTTTTAATAATATCATTATAAAGACATGATTTATAGGCCTTTTCCTCTTTTTATTTTGTGTGTTCACAGTGAATTCTTTCTTTGTGCGAATGCTTAATGAAAAAGCCCAAAACTAAATCCATGGACGTTAACCATAAAGCAACAAACAATCAAAAATGTTTGAACACAAACCCATGGATAACTGCATCAGCTGGAACCGGATAACTGCATCAGCTGGAACCTTGAGATGGCAAAATATTATAATGAAAGAGCCCAAAGTGAAATTATTTTTCTTCAATTATAGTTACATTAAATTCTGCTACATGATTTACAATTAAAACAAATTAATTATGTCTGAAAAATAAAGTCTGAACACAACTAGTCTTGAAAAAAAGGGGTGATCAAAAAAGAATTCATTGTTCAAGCAATGAGAATCTTCTTTTAAGTGTTTATCAATAAGAAAGTTAATTTGCACCATATATTTTCTAAGAAAAGTCAGAATATGATTCACAGAAAGGGCTTGGTCTCTAAACAATAGTCTATTAATTAAACATCGTTCTGTAGAAAAGTTAATTTTTCAGTGTTAGTGTGAGAAGCCAATTCAGTTTTGTTATGCCTGAACAATGGTTGTCAGATGTGTGTGGAGGAGGGGTGCACATGTGCCATGTGCAGGAGACAAGGAGAAGAAGCCTTGTCTCTGGGAGGACTTTGCTTGGCAAGAGCTCCCATGAGGCAGGCAGTGGGAGACACTGGAGGGGCTTCTCCGATCAGGTTGCGAAAAGGTCTCCACCAATGGATGGCACAGAGAGGTGGACGGGGATGATGGTTCCCTGTTAGTGGGCAGGCTTTGGGAGGGGCCGGGGGGTATAAAAACCAGCTGTGTTGCTGCTCGCTGGGGCTGGCTACTGTTTATTTGCTGGCCCGCTCGCTCCCTCCTTTGCCCGGGCCCCAGCCTGCCTGCCTTCTGGCTCTCCTGCCCTCGCTGGTTCGCCCTCGCACCTCTCCTGCCTTCCTGTGCCCCTGACCGCCACCCTGCCACTTCGCCCTGCATCCTTGCCTGCTTCCAACCCTGCCGCGCTGATCCAGCCTTCACTGCCCACCCTGTCGCCCCAATCCAGCCAGTCAACGCCACCCTGCCCAGGGTCCTGGTCATCCTGTCCCAGTGCCCACTCACCACGTGCCTGGTGCCGTCGCAGTGGGACATGGGCCTGTGGAGCCGCACCTCTCTGAGAGCCGCGCAGGCTCGCTAAGACCCAGCCCAGCCACAGGAAGGGACTGTGCACGCCCCCTGCCGCCTGCATGCCAACTGCCCTGCCCTGGCTTGCTGGTGGTAACGCCCTCTTTTTCTCTCTGTCCTCACTCTCTCCTTGCCCCCATTTCTCTTCCATTTTCATTTCTTCTTTTCTGTCTCTTCTAGCCCTCTTTCATTTGGGCAACTCCTTTCCCTTCTCTTTTTTTTTACCAATAAATGGTTTTCCAGATACAACGTTTGCCTCTTTTGGCTTATTTTCATTCCCAAACATCCATTTTAAAAAGAACTCTCCACAGTTCCCCACAGTGGAACTCATCAGTTGGGGGGAGGGGGGGGGGCGTTCTTTCAGGAGAGATTCTCAGCTGTTGTATATTAGCCTCATACTGTTGATATGACAAGATCTAAGATGGTTTTCACAGCTTTGAAGAGATTGATACATCTAGCTGAGAAAGTTGATATTTTTCATTATAATGTTCACATAAAAGACATGCTCTACTTCATGTATTATTTTAAAATCTTTATTTTCCCTAGGTCTCTCTGATATTTTTGGTACCATCAAGCCTAAGCAACTGGAAGAGAATGTTAGTACTTCTGAGTCAGTATCAGTCTACAATGATCTTTAAAGGTATAAGGGAAGAGCTTTAAGTGCCTTAAATTCCATTATATGTCAATTAGAATATAGAAGTTTTCAATAATTGCTAGGGAAAGTATGCACTGCAGAACCTGATCTGAAAAACAGAAACTTTATGTTTGTTTTTTATTTTATCATCATCATTAAGATTCAGATTATCTTTTAGTGATGCCAAAACTACCTCCACTTGTTCCAAACTGGTGATGGTGCCTCACATTTGGATTTATAGTTCAAAAAAGTATAAAGAAGAGAGCAGAAAAAATTGTCCCTTTTTATTTTTATAAGAATCCTTAAAAATCTCTATGAGGTTATAATGCTGCCATATCTTACTGCTTTTCTCTAGGTTGGTATCAAAATTGGTAACTGCAGGAATAAGTTGACCTTACCTTGCAAAAAAAGCCCTCTAAAAATGGCAGTGAAAAAAAACCAAAACTCTTTGTCACATAGTCTAAAACATGAGGTCTGAGTAGCAGGAATCATGACACAGGAAGAAAGCCAGCAGTTGAGAGCCTAAAAATATCTTTTGTCTTCCACTTTGCTGTAATCCTATTATAGCTTAAGCAACACACAGTGTATTTTTTCCTCTATAACCTTTAGCTTAATAACTGTCTGTAAAGACTTCCTTTAAATGCAAATGTACTCTTTACAGCAAAAGTCATGACCCTTATCTATATTACACACTGTAAATCTAGAATAAAGTTATGATAATCGATGAAACCTGTATCCATTAAAAGGCACAGAAAAGAAAGGAAAAATCAGACCTGGAGTATTAGTAAATTGAGTAATATTTTAACGGCTTGCATTTTGCACTATCAATGAAGTGGCGTACACAAAATCCAAAAGGTGGTTTTATTTTTCAGTGAAGTCTTAGAAGATGTGTCAAATTATTGCATTGTCCCAGTGAAATGAAATCTATTCCTTTCTGGTTTTATTTGTCACTAGAAGTACATGGCAGAGATTGAAAATTTTACACCTCACCTCACTTTTTCAGAGCATCCAGTACAACAAGATAAAATTAGTATCTCCTGTACTTCTCAAATAAAAGCATCTGCTTTACTGTGCAAGTCCATGCTTGCAAATTGGTTTGCATGTAGAGGTAATTTACACTGTGAAGAAAGTAAGCATGAAAGTATCCACGGGGGAATCTACAGCTGGATCTAACTAGTGGGTGCCTTTGAAGGGGACATTGGACCAGGATGCAGGAACATCCTAGCCCTCCCCAGTTGGCAGCAGACCGTAGCTTTTGCTGACATGAAGCAAAAATGTAAATCCCCCTCCATGCCAGACACAGAGGTGGAACGGTGCAAAGGTTATAACTTCTTGTGCTACGCATGTCGTTCTCCAGTTACATTAAATCCTGCTCAGCTGTCATTAACTGTTTGTCCAGGGCTGACTCACACTGAGAAATAAGGCAGAACAAAGGAAAGCAGTATAGTTAAAATTAGATATAAGAAAGATGAGTCAAACTACTGTACCTCCGTAGTACTAGTGTGAAAAGCATTCTCCTTATTATAATGGTTTTCTGACAACCCCAAATAAATGGAGCCCCTAATTTTTCAATTTTTTCAATTCTTCCGTGTAGATAAAGGGAATAGGCCATAAATATTCCATTCAGTTGCTTTCAAAATGGGATGAAAAATCAGGGTACAGGCATGCAGAGACATGGAAAGGACAATTTTTCAGGCTTAGTAAGTCAACCAGGCTCACTGAAAGCACAGTGGACCCAATCTGATGAATTTCTGCAGCCCCTCAGATCCCATAAACCTCCTGTAAGCCTTTTCTCACCCCTTCCCCACAGATTTCCCTTGGTGTTTGGATGCTGGAAGGGCACGTACCAGAGAACCCCAGGAACTGCATATTTGTTTGCAAAGACAAATATGATGGCTGTCTTGTGGGTTTTCTGCCACATGTATGAGATGCCTCATAAAAATCCACATTCTTCCTACCAAGTACTACATTTGTTTTCCATGATAAGCATTGTTGTACAAGGACTTATGAAAGTTACAGGAAAAGGAAATATAAAAGAGAGATGGTGAATTTTTTCATGGTTTTGTGGGGGGGTTTTTTTGGTGGTGGTTTGGTTTGGTTTGGTTTGGTTTGGTTTGGTTTGGTTTGGTTTGNGGGATTTTTTGGTGGTTTTGTTTTGGTTTTTTTTTTTTGTACTTCTAAGTAAATATTTGTCTTTACTAGATGACAGAAAGGAAAGACTATATCAAACTAAGATAGACTCAGAGTTCTACCTGGCCTCTAAAGCAACTCAGTCATTATCTTTAACCTTATCAATATCCTGAATGTCAGCTGAGCAAGGCAGCTAGAAAATTTCAGTAAACAGAACGGGGAACAACGGGGAGGATGTGGTAATCTAAATCAGAAATCAATCATCCAAGAAGCTTTCTCAAATAGAAAAGAAAAAAAAAAAAAGAGGCAATCAACTGCCAGCCATTCTCCCCCCAACAGAAAAAAAAAAGGTTTTTTCCTCTGTGTCTCTTTCATGTGCACCACAGTGTTTCTGCAAACAAAAATAATAAGGGCTCTCAGGTCCTTCAAACAAAGTGAAACATAATCCCTTCATGGAGAGTGCATCAATAAATGAATGGAGTTCCTCGGTTTGTTTGGAAGAGCAGTATCAGCTATGCTTGGGGATCTTAATAATACTCTTATTAAGAACCAGAACAGTTGAGTTGATTTGTTTTTCCTATAACACCTGAAGCAACAAAAGTCCAGTGAGAGTGCAAGAAATGGTTTTACTTAGGTCAGACTTTGAAAATCATTTTCCCTCCTTGGCAGCAGCCGGTCAGTCAAGCTCCAGAGGAGAGGAAAGGGTCATCTTGCCAATGTGATTTCTGAGAGGAAAGAAGTAGAGCTGCCTGTTACAGAGAAATTAATATGCCATTGAGAACAACCTCCAAGAAATAATAAATCTGATTTATTAGCTTCCAAAATTACCTTTTTTATAATGAGAATTTAATTTTATTAGCATAGCCACAGCCTGTCCTCTAGAGGTTGCAAAATCCAGATGCCTGGTTTTTGTATTTTTTAAAACTTTCTTGCTTATCTAGAGGTACAGACTTTTAAAGCAGGAACATTGTATAACCAACTGTTTTGAGCTGTTCTCACACAACTGGAAGCTGCTTGAGCTGACAGACATTATTACAATACGAAAAAATCCCCAAAGACCAGACGTCTAGCTAGTTAAAGTAATACAATTTCTTTAAAAAGAAATCAGTCCTCTCTTATATCTACCAGCTAAACAGCAAGATCTCGATTTTCAAAACACTGAAAATCATGGTTCTGTCAATAATTTCTACTTCTTTATTTTGTCATGGGTTAATTATAATCTACTTGCAGAAGCAGTTATATAAACTCCGAGCCTGAGTACAGTCTTTCACTACAAAATGCAGTAATTTACACATTAAACAAAATAAACTAGGGAAAGCTTACTGCTTGGCCTCACCTCCTGAAAAATGCAAAATTTTGGAAACTGGGTGTAATTTACAGGTGAAAAATATTTATCAATCTAACTCCCAGAAACTCAAAAGAATAATTTAGCACCAAGCCATTAATAGCTCAGATTATCTTCCCTCACTCTTCACATATGCTTTCAGTGACTCTACTACAGCAAAGTTTAGCACTGCAAATGTAATGCTTATTTAATGCTGATTAAAAGTATGTCTCTTAGTAAGCAATGGCTACTAAGCATCACTGTAAAAATATAATTCAAAGATTTCCAAAAAAAGCAGTCATTGGGCTAAAATCCTATGCCCTATTTGGGATCTGGACAACACTGGTGGAGAAGATAGGCTGATGTCTCTGGTTCAGTCTCTTGAAATATGTGCAGTATGTGGACCACTATCAAATTATTTGTCTTTCTCCACATGGCAAAACCAACTACTTTGTTTTAACATCTGGAAACTGGGTTATTTGTAAAGATACCTTGATTCAGTCACAAGAGCATGTTATACCTCTGCAAGGAAAAGTACACCCCACAAGATTCTTTCCCTCCAAAAGCTTTGCAACCTCTGAATCGTCACAGCTTGCTCTCAGTTCCTTCTTACACCATTGTTTCACTAGACTGGGGTGATCTGAAGATTTCAATTCAAGAAGCAGCATGTCTGAAGGAGTAAAATTATCTGCAATTTGAGTACTATATATAAAGATTCAATACATAACTGGGGAGATCCCATCTGTTCCTCAGTAAATTATTTTCTGAGAAGTTCATTCTCAAAACTACTGTTTTCTAAGAGAAAAAGATGGTTTTCTGTTTATAAATAGATCTCCCCCAGTCACAGGTAACTCAAGATAATGCTACACTTATGATCAGTTTGAACATCTGCAAGGTAACGTGTTTCCACAAATAACCATTTGTCATTATTGTTTCAACACGGATACATTTGAAATTATTAAGACTGAGTTGCTCTTGATTGATAACCTTTACAGCATATGTGACTTTAGTGTAGATTGCAGCTAAGGGTAAATAAGGAAAACAATAAAATTGGGATGATCAGTTCTTTAAAGTAGGTTTTTTGATTTGCAGATTATCAGATCAGTCACAGAATAAAAGAGACAGTATAGTTTGGGGCTTTGGTTTGGATTTTTGTTCCTGGAAATTCCTAGAGAACTGGGCTTTGATTAATAATACATCACTCACATTATTTTAGCAGGTAAGCCTCGCATAATACCCCAAAACATAGAAACCGTCTTTTACATAAAAATTCTATAAACCCCCCAAAGCTTTTCTATTAAAATAAAAAGATATAACATAGTTCTTAGGAATGAGCATTGACAAAGCTAATTATAGTAAAACACACACAGCCTTTTGTATACCTGAGGAATATCACTTAAATTAATCTAATTACATGGATCTTCATTACCGCCAAATTTATTCTGTATTTAATATCACTGGTCCTGAATCTTTTAGTCCTTAGGCACTTACTACCACTTGAACAGTCAAAATGTTTGAATCTGAGAATACATGGGTCATGAGCATGGCAATTTTTTTATCCATGAAATCTTCCAAAAGAAATCATCACTTTGAGTATGCTGTATCTTCAGTGAATACTTGACTACCTAAAATCCTGTAATAGCTATATTGCTAAAGGAAAAAGGTTGTACGCTTGTTAATACCTGTCCTACTTTTATAACCCTATCATTTTGAACTCTAACAATTGTATATACAAATTTAACAAGTGAAAAAATCTGCACCACCCTTTGTGTAATTCTTTGAGATCATTTTATACTTTCATAACTATACATTATTTCCCAAGTCATCTGCGTCAGCAATTCTATAGACCTTCTATAATTGCCATGTTAATAATTTTGAGTCCAGAGATGTAGTGTTTGATTGAGGCACTCTTTCAGTTTGGCTACCATTTATAGATTAATCATATTGTTTTCTCATTTTGCGGTATGCACACAATGGACCATAATGTAGAATTAAAAGGCAAGACAGAACCTACTTATTCAGTAGTAAAATTTGTTCTTTTGTCAAGCATTGAGCTTGGCTAGACACTAGGTGCCTACCAAACCTCTCTATCACTCCCTTCTTCCCAGGCTCAATTTTACTCCTGATTTTCTCTACCTCCTTCCCCCCAGCAGTGGAGGGGGACAGAGAATGGAGACTTTGATCAGTTCACCACGCATTGTCTCTGCCACTCCTTCCTCCTCAGGGGGAGGACTCCTCACACTCTTCCCCTGCTCCGGAGTGAGGTCTGTCCCATGGAAGGCAGTTCTCCACAAACTTCTGTAACCTGAGTTCTTCCCACGGACTGCAGTTCTTCATGAGCTCCTGTGTGTGCCCAAACCACAAGGTGCAGTCCCTTAGGAACAGGCTGCTCCAATTTGGGCACCCTGAGGGGTCATGAGTCCCGCCAGCACACCCGCTCCTGTGCAGGCTCCTCTTTTTCTGACAGGAGTCTGCTGCATCACAGGCTTCCCATGGGGGTCACAGCTTCCTTTGGGCTTCCACCTGCTCTGACACAACCCACAGGCTGATTATATGCTCCACTGTGAACCTCCATGGGCTGCAGACCCAGAGCTGCCTCTCCATGGTCTTCACCACGGGCTGCAGAGGGATCTCAGCTCCAACATCTGGAGCAGGTCCTCCCTCTCCTTCTTTACTGGCCTTGGTGTCTGCAGAGTTGTCTTTCTCATATATTCCCACGTCTCTTGTGACACATGAAGGGACAAGACCCACCAGCAGAGATGAAAGTGAATCTAAGCGAATCTAAGGTTTTATTCGGAAGCATCAGTATATGTATTTTTACTCCTAAGAGCTTTTTTTTTGTTACAACGCACAGGCTTAATTACAATTCCACAATAAATCAGTCCTCTTGACATCTTCTATTGTTCTCTTCAAAGCCACAGCTAGTGGAGTGCAAAGTGTGTACTTTTCCAAGTTTCTTCATGGAGTAGTGGAGATGGTGTGCTGTTCTGTGTTGATGTAGAAACACATTGGTTCAGTTCTGTCTCAGAACTCTGACCAAGGACACTGCTGCTGCTGCTGTTGTTGCTGCTGCTGTTGCTTTCTGTTTAACTCTTTTCTTGCACCAACACCTGTTACCCCAACATCTTTTTCCAGCTGCAGTTGCTGTTGCACAGTTTTTTCCCACTTGTTAAATCTGTTACTCCAGAGGCACTACAGCCATTGCTGATGGGGTCAGACTCAGCCAGAGGCAGGTCCATGCTGGAGCTGGCTGGCATTGGCTCCATTAGACATGGAGGAAACTTCTGGCAGCTTATCACAGTAGCCACCCCTGCAGCCCCCTCTGCTACCAAAACCTTGCCGCACAAACCAAATACGTCTTTGCACTCTCCACACATGGCCATATGGACACACAAAGCCTGAAGCAAAAATGATCAACTGCTATTGAAGATCTAACACTGACTGCTAGCAATAAAAGTGCTCCCTGGACAGACGGCAATAATAAAAACTGGCCACAATTCAGAGTCCATCCAGCTTTTAAAAGTAATTGCTGCATCTGCTTCTTGAAGTAGTTTAAAACCAATGTAAGGATTTTGTTCTGTCCCACTGAATGACAAGCAGCTCTGAGTGAGGAGTGAAAGGGTGTTGAGCACAGCTATAACTGGAGTGCACTACCAGGTCAGAAGTGAAGGCAGAAACAGCTGCTTTTTCAATAGACTCATCAGAGCTACTCCATGCTTGCTGCACTTGCCCACAAGACTCCAGCGCAGACTATTGTGTTGTGGGTTTTTTTGCTGTGGGAACTGCACTCTTAAGAAACAAATGGACTGGCTTAACTATTAAGTGCCAATCAAACTGACTAGGGGGTGGGGGGGGAGGGGAAAATTTTTTAAAATTTAATTAGCTTTCATCCTGTGATTGTTCTGCACATTCGTATGGTTTGTATTGACTCATTTAAGTCAATGAAATTCTGATAAGAAGAGATGTATTTTCCACCTTATTTATATGTTGTAGTAGCACTAACAACAACCTCTGTTTTTGCGGAAAGATTTATAGTCTTCTGATTATCTCTCCTGTACAGAAAGTGATAACTGTTATAATCTTCTATGTTATATCTATGTCCACTGATTTTACATCAAATTACTTGTTCAGATTCTGGATTAAACAAAACAATTGTTTTGTTTGTTTGTTTGGCAATACAGCTGTTCAGTAACACTTTTTACTTGTAAATAAGAATATAGACCTGTGGGTAATCCTTCATTTTCTCTCTATTATTCAGACAGTAACACTGGTCTTAATAAATAATTTTTCCTCTCTGTTTATCTCCTTACCCTAATGGAAATAAGATTGCCTTACCCAGAGATAGAGGGAACATCCAGGATTCTCACCTAACCATGGAACCTATTTCACATTTCATTGGTTGTGTGAATGAGCTGTGAAAATTGCTTCCTGTTTCTCTAAAGTATCAGGACAGTGGTTTGCATGGGAAAGATTTCTTCTGTTTATGTGAAGTAAAACTCATCCACTGAGATAATTTCAAAGTCTTAAAACTGCCTTGCATCTTGTTAAGTTTGACCAAATCTATTCTACCCTGTGAATACCTGGTCCCAAATCAGAGGCATTATAGTTACCTCTTGTTTACAGCCAGCTATTTGTAAGAAAGAAAGAAAAATTTAAAACAAACAGAACTCACAAAACCCAAGCAAATAAGAAAATACACAGTTTTACTCTTTTCTGGTAAGTGTTGCCTTGGCTTTCCCAAATTGAGAGGAAGCTACTTTCAGTGTATCAAGGGACAATTGAACAAGGACAGTCTATTTTTATAAGAAGCGGTTTTGTCTAACATGAAACACATGGGAGAAAAAAAAAAAAGAGCAGCTCAAATAACAGTGGTGGGAGCCTAATTTTGAAAGCTAAGTTAAGCACTTTTCATCCTTTTCTTTACTAATGTTCTTCCACTTCCCTGAGATACTAATCAGATTTGAAGTTACCTAGTAAACCTGAGAATATTTTAAATTAGTGAACTGTAAAACTACAGCTTGTATTTAAGTCCCTGAGAGTATGTCTATTACCATTAAAACTATGGTATATATGGACTGCGCATTTACCTGGGAGTATTCAAGTTTAGGCCTTTCAAATTAACTAAAAAAAAAAAAAAGAAAAAAGAAAAAAAATTCATACAAAATCTAGAGCTCCATGCTGTACAAGTGGTTGAGAGCAGGGAGATTTGGGAAAATATTTTTGTGGGGGCCTAGGTTCCATTTAATCCCTTCAAAACCAAGGGAATTCAAAGCAACTATGAATCCAGTCCTACTTTGAGAAGTGTGTGTGCAGCCTGAATGACCAAAAGCATACCTGCAGTATGCCTGCAAATCAACAAATATTGTAGCAGCCTTAATGTCTTCTATCCAGCTTTAGTTCTAAGGACTTTACTTTGTTAGTTTCTCAGGTGGGTTTGTTGTGATTTTCTTTTTCCTGTTGAAAACTAGTTGATTTTATTTTTGAACAAAATCCATTGAAGGCAGAAAAGTAACTGCCATCCTGGTTATTTTGTAGCCTGAAATACGGCAAGATAGGTAGGCAATAGCACTGGCATAACCCTGGCACAGAGGGTTCTTTGAACTGATGAACCCTGTAATTTATAATTAAAAGGGTGGGGGGTGTAGAATGGATCTTTTTAATCTGTGTAAAAAAATATAGTGTTTTACTGTATTTCCAAGATATGTCACATTGTCAGGAGAGATTTGAGTTAAAAAGGGAAAAGAAATTTTATTCTTTATCCTGAATAACTGTGAGTAACAAAACTGTGTTTGAATGCTTTAGCTTAATGCTGAGCAAATTAAGTTCTTAATGATGAGTTAACCAGCAGTTGGCTAGAAAGATAGCTCTATAAAATTAAATTATGGGATCAAATTATTTTTTAATATTCTACCTATCCTTAAATGTCAGTGAGGCATGAAATCTGTATTGTGATAAAGGTTTGTCCACATTTTACTGCTTCCTTTGAAAACCTAGATTGAAAAAAACCTCTTAAAATACAATAATCATGCAGAATGAATTCATATTTTTAGTAGTAGAAATTAAGGTAACCTATGCATTATTCAGGAAAAAAGTAGAAAGTCTCCTCGTGCTATGCAGACCAGCTTTCCCTTGGCATAAAGCCAGGTGTTCATCACCTCAACAGAGCATCAGGAGCGAGACCTAATGTCTTCGGCAGATTTCCAAACAAAACACCCAGCATTATGTGTAGTAAAGTTCAGTGACTCAAAAAAAAAATTGGCTTGAAGTTTAAAGATTGAGTTCTTCAATGCCACCTCTGGAGGAGGAGTTTCCAAAGGAGGGTCTTCCCAAGATGGTTACAGTAGTACTCTGGCTTTGTAAGTCTAATAATAGAAGCTGAAAGCAGTGTGCTGCTACTCGTGTGTCTGTAACTGTCAAAGAGAGAGAGCATGAGGTGCAAGCACGAGGGAGTGGGAAGGTATTACTCTGTTCCTCTAACCAAGGAAAGAAAATTCAACATCCCCAGTTCTCCAGTGAACAGAGCTTATTTGACTCTCTTGGAAACAACCGACATTTTAGTATTACCAGAGCTACTATTTTTCTTTCAGAATTGCTGGGAATATCTAGCAGTGAATAACTCTTAATCAGACTTGTTTATTCACATTAAAAGTCAGAGCAGGTCACATTGTTTGCTTGGTGCCTTTTGGTCTGCACTTAGTCCTTCCTGAACAGGAAGTCCTTAAGATTAAAGATTGTATTTTTATGGTCCCGTGCCTGCCTACCCCTAGCTATTACTTGAAGAGCAATGTAACCAGAAATCAGTTTCTAGAAAGGATATTAACAACCATTAGTATGTGTGTATGTCAGGATGAAAAATTGGAGGAAATCAAAGTAGAGCAATATGGTGAAAGCAAAATTGTAAGAAACAGCGAAGTGATTGTTCACAATAGTGGGAATAAGGTGTATTCAGACAGAGGTATTTTCTATCCAGAGGTCAGCAGAGTGCTAGATCACTAGAATGTATTAAAATTTAAGCAGCAAATATGATTTAAATGCCCCAAAGCTATTTGCCACCAGACCTATATTTATGTCCATTTTATAGGTTATGAGGGGATTAAAGTGCTTGTTCTTCATAAAAAAAGCTAGGTATTTTTTCTCAGCATTGCAGAAATCATGTAATGACACAAGAATGAGAAAGAAAACTCTAAACAAAGTGAATGGTGTGTCTAGGAATGTCAGGAAGACTGCTTGCTTTCATAAACCAATCATTCTGACAGCTCTATTATTACATCGATATTTATATTTAGATTTTATATTTCTCCTCTACTCACTGTAACTTACTCAAAGAATTAGCTTGACAAGATCTTAAATAAAATGGAATTAGCATTTGAAATTAGGCCGGCTGTATACTATCTTAGTATGAAAACGTTTTGCCATGATACTTTAGGGATGAAATCCAAATATCCTTCCAAATGAATGATTGTGTGACAAATACCTGAACATGTAAAACTTCAATATTTAGGCTCTGTATTGAATCTGTATATCATTTGTCATTAACACATTAATGGATGAAGGGGGCTCTAGAGCAACAGCATGGAACTCTAGACAAAACTGCAGGCTGGTTGCTCGGCTCATCCAATGCCCAGTGCATGTGGCGGGACAGAGACCACTGCCAAATGTGTGGCTGAACCTCCTGATCTCTGAGCACACTGATTACAAAGAAAGTCTGAGGCTGCAAAACCACCTGCATCAGCCCTGTGAATTGCCAGGTCACATATTGTTTTAGTTTGCCTAGATCAGGAATGGATTTATGCACACGCTTCAGTTAAATTAGCTAGCATATGTTGATACAGAGTCTTATCATATCAGATTTATAGTGACTGTGGGAGGACAGCCAATATTTAAACCAGAATAAAGCTACACTGTAATTCAACTGTCATTTTCAGCCAGCATTTCCACTGAATAAAATAGTCTTCACTTCCCATCACCACAGTCAACTCTTTGCACTCTCCTGCTGTTTTGTTCCTTGTGGTAACACAATGTTTATTCAGACAT
The DNA here is from genome assembly GCA_013389985.1 of Dryoscopus gambensis. Taxonomy (NCBI): domain Eukaryota; kingdom Metazoa; phylum Chordata; class Aves; order Passeriformes; family Malaconotidae; genus Dryoscopus; species Dryoscopus gambensis. Next base: position 36,383 of record WEIT01009073.1, read on the forward strand.
CCAGTAAGTGGCATCTTAAATTAATCTTCCTTCCTTCCTTCCTTTCTTCCTTGCTTCCTTCCTTCCTTCCTTCCTGCCTCCTTCCCTCCCTTCCTTCCTTCTCTCCTTCCCTCCTTCCTTCCTTGCTTCTGGACTGGTTTTCACCTAGGTGAGTTCCAAAGTTCTTCATTAAAGAAGGGAAGGGTGTAGAGGAAAGGCTGAGCAGCTGGGGAGTGCAGGGCCAACCGCATGAACACAAGGCAACCCCATTTGAGTCATGCAGGAAGACAACTCATTCGATGTGAAACCAGCTGGTATGGAGACAAAGTACAGACAAGAGACTAGCTTTTCTGTAAAATTCTGCACAGCAGAGAAACTCTGTGCTAAGATGATCAGGTGTTTTCCTTTCACCCCATGTGTTTGGAATACTACAAACTACAAGAAATAAAATGTTTTACTACTGTGATATTCAATTTCACAAGATTTTTTCAAAATAATTTCAATCATAGTTCACATTTCAGCTGCTAAAATTTCTCTGCAGACAGAACTTACCACCTTGAGGAGTACTGGACTCTTGTATTTACATATTAAGGCAATAAGGAGTTAGAGTATGCACAGGGAATTCCAGAGACAGGTCTAAAACCCCAATCTTGCCCAGAGAAGACATTATCCTAGGAGAAGTGAATCATCTTACATTCATTATTTAAGAATAATCTCCAACACCAGTCGTTCTACAAAAATGTTATAGACAAGAAGGATCCTGTCGTTCTTTAAACATCTTGTAAATGTTCAGCTCAAAATAATAGTTCGTTCTTGAGAAGAGGCAGAGGTTTTAACACTACGGATGTTTACATGCCCTTAAGCATCTCAGACTGTCTTTTCTATCAAACCTTTGCAAAGAAATGGTTTCACTAAGCAAATGGCTGAGATGAGACTTTAATACATTAAACAAGTCTAAAATAAAGGCTTATTAAACTGCAGAAGTTGTTTGTGAGGAATAAAAGGTTTTAATCAAACTTGCCATCAACACTTTCAAAAGGAAAATCCATTTTTCAGTTGTGGCTTGGTCAAATTCTTTGAAGTATTAATGTAACCCTGAGAAACTGACTATTAGTCTCAAGCAATTGCTGGACATTAGACACAACAAAAACAGGAAAAGTTCAAGAGTCTCTGTTGACTTTCCGCTTGATTGTAACAAACTACTCACTTTCTGGGTTTTCTTTTTTGAAGTGGAATTTTATACAGCAAGGCCAGGCTTTGTTTTTTTTCTTTTTTTTTTTTTTATTTTCCTTGATACACAAAATTCCCACCAACCTGTGCTCCCTCTTTTAGTTCAAACATGAAAGACTGCTGTTTGAATTTAATGCACACACTGCTAACTCCATTTAATTCAAAGGCACAGCTTCAGTGTACCTGAAAGGAAAACCTGGAACATCAGTGCGTGGGTTAGAAATCTGGCTGGTAATTACAAGTTCTTGGGAAATGTCATGGCAATTAACCAGTGTCCACCTATCTAGAGACAGAAAAGTACCACACGTTCCTGTCATTAATTTATTTATTGTGCAGTACATTGCTGCATTGTGTCAGTGCTCAGACAGACTTAAATGAGGAGCATTTAAATAGTCTTTTCCATTATTTCCTGGGAAAAAATCAGCTAGATAAAAATATTGTCCCATAGATCTAGGAATGCTAGGGGATAATCCACTAATGTTAGTAAACTTGCATTGCAAAACAGAGAAAAAGAAAGAGAGAGGTGCATTAGCACCAGGATATTCCACGCTGAGGCAGTCTGACTAAGCAACAACATCCCATAAAGTAGACACACACTTCACACAATATTCATATACTCAGAGGAGTGTTCCTTTATGAGTGTTTTAATACTTTGGGATCATGTGTGTTGTTTTAGAGTTGCATTAGTCACACCCTGGGGAAATGTGAGCTTCCACGCCTGCCCATTTCAGTGCTGCCTTAGCTTGACCCACAGAATTTACCACATTAAGAGAGGATTTAAATCTTGATTATTTTCACCTGTTGGCTTTCGATCTTTTTTTTTTTTTACCTAAGAGGTCTGCCCTCTAAGAATGATACAGTTCATAAAACTGGTGACCTTTGCCTGGCTTCTTGATTTAAGCAGAACAGAGGACTAAAGGTACTTTCATACACTGATATGAGCATAAAAATATAAAGCAAAATTGTTGCCAGTCCGTATTCAGGTGAGAGGATTAAGAAAAGCTCTTTAATTTCCATTCCATACTGCTTCCCAAGCTTTCCTGCACCATCCAGTTGCCACCCTATCCTTGAGTGCTGCAGAGTAGGAGCACCCTGCTTGGACATGCCAGTCTGTTGCACATCCTGCTGGTTTGGGGGTTTCCTGTGACTCCATACTGTCCCACATATAGAAATTTTCAGTTGTTCCCATTTTCTGTCCAGAGACAGAGAAATGGAAGCAGGAAAAAAAAATTCTATATTTTTGTTCCTAAACAAAACCATCCTTAAATTTCCAAGACTGCTTAAAACTTCAGACAGTTATTTTGAAGAGAAAGTTACCATTACATCCCACAGAGCTGTCCCCAGACCCCTTTGGTGTAACTGCATGGTAGGAAAATCTGTGTTGTTCACTTCTGGGAGTAGCTCGCTATACTCGTAACCTGATAGGATGTGGATTCCCAACCCTGTGACCTACCAAATGATGACACATCATTTCATTCAGACTTTCTACGGCAGGGAAAAGCATGTGTGAGGAAAACTGAGATGATATGGAAAAAGAAAAGATAGAAAAATAAAATAAGAAAAAAAAGTGTCAATTAATTAAAAGTCCTTCTGCTTTCACTTCTTTACCTTAGAACTTTCATCTTATTTTCCTGTACTTTTCCCTTCTCAAGTTTTTTCATTCCAAATATTATCAAAATAGTATAAAAAAACTAGAAAAAAATCCTCAAGTTTTCTCACTGTTTCCAAGTCACATTATCACCACATTATCACCAAAATACACTGTAGAAGGACTCAGGAACTTTCAAAGATTCACTAACAGGAAATCTTCAGGTTCACCTGACACCTAGCAGAGGTTTAGTAAAATCCAATCAAAATTACATCAGGTAGCAATAAACAGGGAAGGAGCTTTTGACAGTAGAAAAGAGATCAGAGTCATTGGAGGAGGTGAAGGTCAGTGGTCAGAGGAGAGGAGGGATGGTAATATGAAAGCACAGCAAAGGACGACATAAATGGTCCTGCCACGGTAAGGCTGATAATGATGTAGTTAGTGTAAATGGGGATAGGATACTTAACAATCAGCATAAATGAATAGATTTTGGAGGGTAATCAAGAATGCAATTTAACTGGAAGGAGTATGGGAGGAACAGGGAAGCCCTTAGAGGTTTTGGAGAAGATTTATTTGAACTGAAACTTCAGTTGATTTACATCTCAAGAGAGAACTAGAGCATAATAACTCAAAAATATGCCTCTTCTTTAATATTGCAGAATACAGTGACAAATGCTATTACACAAACTTCTCCTTAAATGCTTATCCCAAGATATCTTTAATGCAGTTTACAATATTAGATTATCTATACTAAGCAATCACAACCCCAGCTCAAGCCTGTGGTAAAGTACAGTGGTACTCTTCTATTTGAGGTCTATTAGACCTCTGTAATTCAGCACCTATAAGGCAAGTCAGTAATGCAAGAGATTTTTTTTTTTTGCAATTTTGTTGTTTTGTTTGTTTGCTTTAATTTTAACTGGGATAAAAAGTCAGCTGTGAAATGCAGATATCGAAACAGTTTTCTTTCTAATTTCTTAAGAGGTGTCTTGACTAGATGTGTAACCTAGGTTTAATTAAGCATTGTAATAGATTTTTTTCTATGCTCAACACTGCCTTTTTCTTCTAATGATCTATTTTCCTCTTCTCATAACTGTTTCCCATCTCCTCTTGATGTCATTCCTACTGATGTTATTCTCTCAAGCAAACTTTTACTGTTTCATCTATCCCAGTTGCCCTTGCTATTGTTCTCCTCCCCTTTGTATTGCTGTCCTTATGTGTCTTATGACCTTATTACTGTGCAACTCTTAACCTTTTCTTTTGGCAAACATTTACAGGAAAGACATGAAGGTACTGAGATGACCAGCAATGAGCTAAATGTCTTAAGTCTCATTACTGACAGCTGGTGCCTGAACTATAGGATTTTTATGGTACAAATAAAACAAAGTCTAATGCTAAATGACAATGTGTTATCCTGTAGAGACCAGGACAGTGATTTACTGCAGGGATCACCATTACTTAGAGATTTATTGAAGGTTTTGAATTATTGCCTGAAAGATAACATGCTTAATTCAGCTCACAGTTGTAGAGTACAGGCAGCCAGAGAATTATTCCTCTAGAATGGGATGAAGGTATACCAAAGTCTGATAACGTCAGTGCAGATGAATGAAAATATGGAGATGGAGTGGAGGTAGGGAGAAAAGACAAGTAGGAAGAAATGACAAGGGAAAAAAAAGGCAGAGAACAGTTTTTCTCTGAACTGTATTCTCATAGAATTTTCTACAAGTACTACATTTAGTACTGGGCTCCACATACATACTGGGAAGTGGTTAGTCAGCAGGCAGAACTTGTGGCAAAGCACTTACCTATAGTGCAACACAGAGATCATGTCACAATGCAGACTTACCTGAAACCATTCCACCAAGCTAGGCTGGCGATTAATAATGGTGAGCCAACATCGGCATGGTTCCTAATTTGGTACAGCATCCCAAGTGAGTTTTCAGGTGGTGCCAAAACCCAGGATCAGTAGCTAAACAACTTAAGTTTTCACAGGCAGGTTTCTACTCCTTGCAATCCCACATTTGAGTTTCAAGATGGGCACAGCCACTTGGATAAGTGTTTATCAGAAAAGTGAAAAGTGAAGAAAAGTTATAAAAGGTCCACAGTCTGGGCAAGTAACAGAAGCCGAGTCTAGGGAAAACAGCATCTCTTCAGTTGAAACCTATGAGAACAGTAATTTCAGTAATTTTGTGGGTAATGAGGCTTTTTCCTCTTGCACTGTTGTCATGGTTGCATGCTTACACATTCATTAGTTTGTCCTTTGCTAAAAATCACTGATGAAAACCAGAAAATGCTCTTGCATCTCCAAAAGGCTTTGAGTCTTGCTTCCTCCTCCAACAAAAAAACCTCCCCGAAACTAACCTTGAAGTCCCTGAAGTCTATTAAGATGTAAATGGGGAAAAAAAATCATATTTGCTTATCATGGTATTACCCAGTTTAATATTCTGATGTTGTTCTCTAACAAGTGAACAATTTTCTTTCAGTAGCTGCTTCATTTGACTTAAGAAAAGTTAGAAAAATCTTTTTGGCGAATATTGCTTGGGCATCCTGCCAAGTCCATCTGCAGCAGCAAAGTCACTACATGAAGCTATGTTATTTATTTTGCTTAATTTTTAAGTTTGTTTTCTTCAGGTTTTTTTTCCTAATGCCTACGCTACCATATGACCCTCTGTTGTTCCAGGACAATGAAGATCACCCTCTGAAAGCAATTCAGCACTTCTCAGTTCTGCACAGCAGAGATCTGTAACGGTACCAAGCAAGACATCAATAATTACACAGAATCTAATACAGAAGATCAAAAACTGTGCTATAATCAGGAATCTTTAAAGTACCCAAGAAGGCAGAGTAAAACACAGATGAAGGAGAAAGGCAGTTTTCACTGGGAAAAGAAGCTGTAGAATAAAGTAAAAAGTAGAGGGAAGGAAGTGTGAAGGCTTTGAAGTTGAACCACAACTCAGCTAACACACTGATTTATACACACGATCTTTCTTATTCTTTCCCACAATAAATCACTATTGCTTGAGAGGTTTTGGTATCTAATGGCTGCACAGGAGGAATTCTCCTGTCAGTTTTCTTTTGTGCTGGGTAAGCCTCCCATCCTCCTTTCCAGAACTTTGAATATTTATACAAAGTTTGTAGACACAAAATAGGTTAAACAAATCTGTTCAGAATATCTCTGTGGAGTAATATAATTCTGAGTATTACCTCCAGACTATGTTTCCTACTTTATTTGTTGAATCAGGTCTTTAACTAATGTAAAATTGGCATATTGCACTTGCATTTTCAGGTCTTAGTTATCATGTCAATATAGAATATGTAGTATAATATCTATTTTGATAGTAGGGATGTAGGAGAGAAAAATAAATATATGCTTACAAACTTGAAGGCTTACACAAATGTTTCATGTTTAAAGATGGTAAGAATCTCCTGCACTTACTGACAGCACCGTAAATCTCCCCACACTGCCAAAAATCAGGAAGCCAGAGCGGAGTTAATTCAGTAAATGAATTCCCACTCTCAAGATAAAATGTTGTAATTCAGAACTGAGGCCTGAGGTACACAGAAGTATTGTAGTGTCTTGCTGTTACACTCAAAGTATTTGACTTTGCTGAATCTTATGTATCACCTGTTACAATTATTCACTGTCTGTAGTGGGTAAGTTCATTCACCTGGGAAGTACTGTGAGAGATGATGATGTAATCATAAACCATTCAAAGCCCACGGTACTTTTGAAGAATTTGGGTGAGATTGTGGAGGGAATTATAACAGTATCAAAAGTTAAAACTCATTGAGGCAACAGTCACAGCATCTCTGCTTTCCATGTCGGATATCCATATTGCTTAAAAGGCCATTGTGCTGGCTTGGGCTGCAATAGAGTTAAATTTCTTTATAGTAGCTGGCATAGGGTTGTGCTTTGGATTTGTACTGAAAACAGGTTGACAACACAGGGATGTTTTCATTATTGCTGAGCAGGGCTTAGACAGAGTCAGGGCCTTTTCTGCTCCTCATATCGTTCCACCAGTGAGCAGGCTGGGGCTGCACAAGGAGCTGGCAGGGAACACAGCTGGGACAGCTGACCCCAACTGACCAAAGCAATATGCCATATCATATAATGATGTACTCAGCAAGAAAACTGGGTGGGAAGGTTAGTGGAGGGTGGGGAGTGCTGCTCTGGGCCTGGCTGGGCATTTGTCAGCTGGTGGTGAGAAACTGTTTTCATTGTATCACTTGTATTTCTTTGGGTTTATTTTTATCTGTCTTTGTAATTTCTCCTCTTTTCCTTATTATTGTTGTTATTGTGGCTTGTAATTATTGAACCGTATTTATTTTGGCCCACAAGTTTTCTCACCCCATCCCACTGAGGGGAGAGTGAATGAGGAGTTCTGGGGTGCTTAGTTACCAGCTGAGTTTAAACCACAACAGCATGTTTAGAACCATGTTAGGAAACTCAACTTGTGTCATCTAAACTGTCCCAGAAAAATGATGGAAATGCATAGGAGCCACTAGACATGAGACATAAGACACTAGACAATGAAATTCTAAATCAATAAAATTTTCAGGCTGTCAGGCAAGGGTAGAAACAAGACAACATTGCCTAATGTTAGACAAATAGCCTAAGAAAGCAGTATTTCATTTATCAAAAATTTACAATACCTTTGTCACTGTCAGTCTGTTGGATGTTAAAAAAATGGAACGTCTATGAGCACAAAGCAACAATTTGCTTGTGACAGGAAAAGCAATGGAGGAAGGTGGTTCCACTTACACCCTCAAGTGTAAGTGCCTTCACTTACAATTGAAATAACTTTTATCCTATTGTTATTATGAAGTAATAATTTTTATCTTTTTCTCATTATTATGAAATAACTTTTTTTGACCTGAGCAGGTGAGATTCCAAAGGCAGCAAAATTTTTTATTTGTTTATCTAAGTGTAGAACAGTACAAGAAAAAAATTAAAGTATATATATAAAAATATATATATTTTAAAAAATCATATATATTTTTAATATATTTTTATGCATTATGCATTCATATACATGTGTACATGAAGCCTGTGCACACCCCAGCCAGAATCACTACACTTGTGATATTTCTATCAACTGGAACAACCATTTCTGATGATGGAGACTTCAAATCCTTCCCCACACTGGAACAGAAATGCCTGTACTTAATTTTGCTTGTCAGCCTTTCCTCCAGTGTTATGACACTTCCACGGGGGTGCATGCACATTTGGGTACCACTGTGCGTATTCCATGATACAGACTCTTAGTGTAAGCAGTGTGGCAAGTACAGGCATCAACAGTAGCCACAGTGAGCACATACAGAGACATTGGTGACCTCCCCAGCTGCACCCCAGGAGGGAACACAGACTGCACTTTCCCCCTCCCCGTGTCACTTACACNTTGTGACAGGAAAAGCAATGGAGGAAGGTGGTTCCACTTACACCCTCAAGTGTAAGTGCCTTCACTTACAATTGAAATAACTTTTATCCTATTGTTATTATGAAGTAATAATTTTTATCTTTTTCTCATTATTATGAAATAACTTTTTTTGACCTGAGCAGGTGAGATTCCAAAGGCAGCAAAATTTTTTATTTGTTTATCTAAGTGTAGAACAGTACAAGAAAAAAATTAAAGTATATATATAAAAATATATATATTTTAAAAAATCATATATATTTTTAATATATTTTTATGCATTATGCATTCATATACATGTGTACATGAAGCCTGTGCACACCCCAGCCAGAATCACTNACTTAATTTTGCTTGTCAGCCTTTCCTCCAGTGTTATGACACTTCCACGGGGGTGCATGCACATTTGGGTACCACTGTGCGTATTCCATGATACAGACTCTTAGTGTAAGCAGTGTGGCAAGTACAGGCATCAACAGTAGCCACAGTGAGCACATACAGAGACATTGGTGACCTCCCCAGCTGCACCCCAGGAGGGAACACAGACTGCACTTTCCCCCTCCCCGTGTCACTTACACAGACAGGAGGCTTCTGCACGAGATGTTGCTCTGCTGTCACCTATCTCAGTAAAAATCCTGTCATTCCCTTTCCCACTGCTACTTGTAGCTGCAGGCAGCAGACATGGGGAAACAAAGAACTTGTGTCAGATACCTTCTCTTAACTGAATTCAATGATTGCCACAGATCATGTCCAAGTCCTATTTAAACCAAAAAAAAGCCCAAATCTGCACCACTGATGAATGGATCCTAGCTTTTACTAGTTCTTGTTGAGTGTACATAAAAGGTTAGTCCAGAATCATATTATCACTGTCTCTTGTAGGTAGAGAGAGTAATCACTCCGTATTCTGCTCCTGTTTACTAGAGGAGATGCTTTCACTTTGGTGCCAGAATGCAGGGACCATGTATTTTAATGTATTAGAACAGTACAAATGCAGTAATAAAATCACCCCATTATTGCAATGTAAGTTAGGTGAATCTGCTGAATCAAGGTAAATCATTACATGTTCTTATCCCAAAAAACTGAAAAAAACTTTATCATTTTTTATCTGAACTTTGAAGGAATGTATTATTTTATTTTGCCTTGGAAGCCATGAAAATTTATTCATATGTCTAAGTCTTTCATATGTAGCCAAATTATTGAAGAATGCACAGCTTACAAAAGTGTGCATGTGCATACTGTGAGTAGTATCTTAAAAATGCTGTATACCTAATCAGCACTGATGCTCGTTCAGGGCTGTGCATGATTTGATCACGATTCCCAATAAAAAGCACTTACTACGTTTTGGTGCAGCTGACAAAGATAAAGAGAAAGGTTGTTTTTGTGGAGACAGCACAGCTCTGAGACACCAGACATAGTTTTAGAAGCCTGGATCAACCAAAGAGCTTCCCACAGTGTTTCCATTTGACTTCAGGCGAGATTATTCACCTACTCTGTGATTCCGTTCCCCAGGCACAAAATACAGACATTTTCTTATCTCACTGGGGTGTTTTAATGACAAAACTGAGTAACTGTGATGTGCTCACATGCTACAGCAGACAGCCACGGAAGTACTTAGACCGACAGTAAGACATACAACCCAAAAGTTTAACTCAAATTATCTGATACATTCTAAGGGCTCTTATCTTTAAAGGAAAGCCTTTCCATAAGCAAACCAAATGATCTAGTCTCAGGCTAACTAGGCTAAGTGGGATCTTTCTTCTTTCCTTTGAACAGGTTTCAAAGTAAAACAAGATAAGCAGAAGCTCCTTAGAGGACCTCTCTTCACAGAGAGCTGGGATGTGACAAGAAGCGCAAAGCATCTCTAATTTCAGGAGCAAAAGCTTTATTTTTGTAGGGTGAAATGTAGTGTTTACATCCACAATAGATAAAAGAAAGAAATTCCCCAGTCCTCAGGGGATGTACCACAGGGAATTCTTCTCCTTTTGTTTTCCCCTTTGTCTTAAGTGCAGACAGATGCCAATCAATGAAATATGTGTGCTGCAGGAATTTAAAGACTTTCCCTACAGTACCAAAACATACACCTCTGCTTTCTCTTAATAGATGGATGCATTCATGTGTCATTTATAGCTGCTAAATAAATAAATTAATCACCTTGAAAACTATTTTTTATTAATTGATTAGCACTAAAAATATACTGCTAGTAAGCTTTTACAGAAGTTGTTTTGGCTGGAAATTGATACTCAATGTAATTTAAACGCCTGTCATGGTTGGGTTGTTTCTGGTGTTTTTGACAAAATAATGACAATATTGAAGTGTGAAAACACATCTCTACAAAAAGTACTTTTAAAAATTGGGATTTCTATCATGTTCTTAAATATTACTTACATTTTGTTCAATAATAGCCCCATCCTACTCTCCACAGAGTAATGCATGGCTTAACATTTGTGTATACACGTTTACTTTAGAGGAAGACAAACAATTTTCTCAGTAAATTTTTCTATTCTGAGAATGACTGAAAACTGATTATTCTTCCTGAAAGCAAGGCATTTTCTACACTGTAGAATGAGTTTTAATGCTTTGTTCTCAGTATTTGATACTTGATACTGAAGCAGTTCCCCAGCCCAAGTAATATTATATACACTATCTTCACTGCAGTGACACACACTAATTGTATGTGTGCTCAAACTCCTGTCTCAGTCAGTAAATCATTTTTGCATCAAGGCTCTCTGGAGAGATGTATAGCACCTGCCAGTAGTTCTCTCAATAAAAGTAGACTAATAGCCATCATTGTTCTTTAGCACACACTGAAGAAAAGCAGCGATATCTTAATGGGTCAGACAGGTTTGTATGTTTTTTCACAAGTTCGTGTCCCACCTATAGCAACCGTGAATCAACCTCATCACCTGACATATTTACTGTTCTGGAGGTAATAAAAGATTGGTATGTCATCCTACTATTGCTTTGCCGCTTGGGTGCATCTGAAGCGTGTCATTTGAGGTCACAGACCTATTANGCAGAAAAGGTCTCAGAGAACCTATTTGCATGAGAAAGTTTTGATAAGTTGCTTGATATATTTCAGTCTTAAAAAAACCCGCTTGAGTCTCTATATCTGCTCGAAATTTCCAAACAATTAGAATAGCTGCTGTAAAAGATAACATAATGTCAACAAAACCAACATCATTTTAGGAAATTAAGTGCCTAACCCTGACATATTAAAATGGGAGTATTAGTCTAGATCAGGAGCAAAATTTTGCCAAGAATTTAGCAAGGTCTGTAAGC